>CAMPDV010001161.1:0-128121 GCA_946699065.1 Loxodes magnus
CTTCTTGTCACACTTTAATTCTTCACTTTTCTAAATATTTATTACTTCAAAGCATACTCTTAAAACTTCTATCTTCTTCTTACTTTTCTAAATACTTAGTACTTCAAAAAGCATACTCCTTTAAAACTGAAATTCTATCTTCTTTTCTTACTTTACTTCTTCACTCTTCTAAATACTTATTACTTATAAAAGCATACTCCTTAAAACTGAAATTCTATCTTCTTTTCTTACTTTACTTCTTCACTTTTCTACATACTTATTACTTCTCAAAGCATACTGCTTAAAACTGAAATTCTATCTTCTTGTCTTTACTTTACTTCTTCACTTTTTTAAATACTTATTACTTCTCAAAGCATACTCCTTAAAACTGAAATTCTATCTTCTTTCTTTACTTTAATTCTTCACTTTTCTAAATACTTATTACTTCTCAAAGCATACTACTTAAAACTGAAATTCTATCATCTTTCTTTACTTTAATTCTTCACTTTTCTTAATACTTATTACTTCTCAAAGCATACTCCTTAAAACTGAAATTCTATCTTCTTTTCTTACTTTACTTCTTCACTTTTCAAAATACTTATTACTTCTTTAAGCATACTCCTTAAAACTGAAATTCTATCTTCTTTTCTTACTTTACATATTCACTTTTATAAATACTTATTACCTCTCAAAGCATACTCCTTAAAACTGAAATTCTATCTTCTTTTCTTACTTTATTTCTTCACTTTTCTAAATACTTATTACTTCAAAAAGCATACTCACTTAAACTGAAATTCTATCTTCTTTCTTCTTTTTTCTTCACTTTTCTAAATACTTACTTCTCATACTTAAAACTGAAATTCTATCTTCTTGTCAACTTTAATTCTTATCAAAATACTTATAAAAGCATACTCCTTAAAACTGAACTCTATTACTTTATTTCTTCGCTTTTCTTACTTACTTCAAAGCATACTTAAAACTTCTATCTTCTTTTCTTACTTTAAAAATACTTATTACTTCTCAAAGCATACTCCTTAAAACTGAAACTCTATCTTCTTTCTTTACTTTATTTCTTCACTTTTCTACATACTTATTACTTCTCAAAGCATACTCCTTAAAACTGAAATTCTATCTTCTTTCTTTACTTTAATTCTTCACTTTTCTAAATCTTACTTCAAAGCATACTCTTAAAACAATTTATCTTCTTTTCTTACTTTACATCTTCACTTTTCTTAATACTTATTACTTCAAAAAGCATACTCCTTAAAACTGAAATTCTATCTTCTTTCTTTACTTTATTTCTTCACTTTTCTAAATACTTATTACTTCTCAAAGCATACTCCTTAAAACTGAAATTCTATCTTCTTTCTTTACTTTAATTCTTCACTTTTCAAAATACTTATTACTTCTCAAAGCATACTCCTTAAAACTGAAATTCTATCTTCTTTCTTACTTTACATCTTCACTTTTCTACATACTTATTACTTCTCAAAGCATACTCCTTAAAACTGAAATTCTATCTTCTATTCTTACTTTACTTCTTCACTTTTCAAAATACTTATTACTTATCAAAGCATACTCCTTAAAACTGAAATTCTATCTTCTTGTCACACTTTATTTCTTCACTTTTCTTAATACTTATTACTTCTCAAAGCATACTCCTTAAAACTGAAATTCTATCTTCTTGTCACACTTTACTTCTTCACTTTTCTAAATACTTATTACTTCTCAAAGCATACTCCTTAAAACTGAAATTCTATCTTCTTGTCTTACTTTAATTCTTCACTTTTCTAAATACTTATTACTTCTCAAAGCATACTCCTTAAAACTGAAATTCTATCTTCTTTCTTTACTTTAATTCTTCACTTTTCAAAATACTTATTACTTCTCAAAGCATACTCCTTAAAACTGAAATTCTATCTTCTTTTCTTACTTTACTTCTTCACTTTTCTAAATACTTACTTCTTACTTCTCGAAGCATACTCCTTAAAACTGAAACTCTATCTTCTTGTCACACTTTAATTCTTCACTTTTCTAAATACTTATTACTTCTCAAAGCATACTACTTAAAACTGAAACTCTATCTTCTTTTCTTACTTTATTTCTTCACTTTTCTTAATACTTATTACTTCTCAAAGCATACTCCTTAAAACTGAAATTCTATCTTCTTTTCTTACTTTACTTCTTCACTTTTCTACATACTTATTACTTCTCAAAGCATACTCCTTAAAACTGAAACTCTATCTTCTTTCTTTACTTTATTTCTTCGCTTTTCTACATACTTATTACTTCTCAAAGCATACTCCTTAAAACTGAAATTCTATCTTCTTTCTTTACTTTAATTCTTTTCTTTTTTAAATACTTATTACTTCTCAAAGCATACTCCTTAAAACTGAAATTCTATCTTCTTTTCACACTTTACTTCTTTTCTTTTTTAAATACTTATTACTTCTCAAAGCATACTCCTTAAAACTGAAATTCTATCTTCTTTCTTTACTTTATTTCTTCACTTTTCTAAATACTTATTACTTCTCAAAGCCTACTCCTTAAAACTGAAATTCTATCTTCTTTTCACACTTTACTTCTTTTCTTTTTTAAATACTTATTACTTCTCAAAGCATACTCCTTAAAACTGAAATTCTATCTTCTTTCTTTACTTTAATTCTTCACTTTTCAAAATACTTATTACTTCTCAAAGCATACTCCTTAAAACTGAAATTCTATCTTCTTTTCACACTTTACTTCTTTTCTTTTTTAAATACTTATTACTTCTCAAAGCATACTCCTTAAAACTGAAATTCTATCTTCTTTCTTTACTTTAATTCTTCACTTTTCAAAATACTTATTACTTCTCAAAGCATACTACTTAAAACTGAAATTCTATCTTCTTTTCTTACTTTACTTCTTCACTTTTCTAAATACTTATTACTTCTCGAAGCATACTCCTTAAAACTGAAACTCTATCTTCTTGTCACACTTTAATTCTTCACTATTCTAAATACTTATTACTTCTCGAAGCATACTCCTTAAAACTGAAACTCTATCTTCTTGTCACACTTTACTTCTTTTCTTTTTTAAATACTTATTACTTCTCAAAGCATACTCCTTAAAACTGAAATTCTATCTTCTTTCTTTACTTTAATTCTTCACTTTTCTAAATACTTATTACTTATAAAAGCATACTCCTTAAAACTGAAATTCTATCTTCTTTTCTTACTTTACTTCTTCACTTTTCAAAATACTTATTACTTCTCAAAGCATACTCCTTAAAACTGAAACTCTATCTTCTTTCTTTACTTTATTTCTTCGCTTTTCTACATACTTATTACTTCTCAAAGCATACTCCTTAAAACTGAAATTCTATCTTCTTTCTTTACTTTAATTCTTTTCTTTTTTAAATACTTATTACTTCTCAAAGCATACTCCTTAAAACTGAAATTCTATCTTCTTTTCTTACTTTACTTCTTCACTTTTCTAAATACTTATTACTTCTCAAAGCATACTACTTAAAACTGAAATTCTATCTTCTTTTCTTACTTTACTTCTTCACTTTTCAAAATACTTATTACTTCTCAAAGCATACTCCTTAAAACTGAAACTCTATCTTCTTGTCACACTTTATTTCTTCACTTTTCTAAATACTTATTACTTCTCAAAGCATACTCCTTAAAACTGAAATTCTATCTTCTTTCTTTACTTTAATTCTTCACTTTTCAAAATACTTATTACTTCTCAAAGCATACTCCTTAAAACTGAAATTCTATCTTCTTTTCTTACTTTACTTCTTCACTTTTCTAAATACTTATTACTTATAAAAGCATACTCCTTAAAACTGAAATTCTATCTTCTTTTCTTACTTTACTTCTTCACTTTTCTAAATACTTATTACTTCTCAAAGCATACTCCTTAAAACTGAAACTCTATCTTCTTTCTTTACTTTATTTCTTCACTTTTCTTAATACTTATTACTTCTCAAAGCATACTCCTTAAAACTGAAATTCTATCTTCTTTCTTTACTTTAATTCTTCACTTTTCAAAATACTTATTACTTCTCAAAGCATACTCCTTAAAACTGAAATTCTATCTTCTTTTCTTACTTTACTTCTTCACTTTTCTAAATACTTATTACTTATAAAAGCATACTCCTTAAAACTGAAATTCTATCTTCTTTTCTTACTTTACTTCTTTTCTTTTTTAAATACTTATTACTTCTCAAAGCATACTCCTTAAAACTGAAACTCTATCTTCTTTCTTTACTTTACTTCTTCACTTTTCTAAATACTTAGTACTTCTTTAAGCATACTCCTTAAAACTGAAATTCTATCTTCTTTTCTTACTTTACTTCTTCACTTTTCTAAATACTTAGTACTTCAAAAAGCATACTCCTTTAAAACTGAAATTCTATCTTCTTTTCTTACTTTACTTCTTCACTCTTCTAAATACTTATTACTTATAAAAGCATACTCCTTAAAACTGAAATTCTATCTTCTTTTCTTACTTTACTTCTTCACTCTTCTAAATACTTATTACTTATAAAAGCATACTCCTTAAAACTGAAATTCTATCTTCTTTTCTTACTTTACTTCTTCGCTTTTCTACATACTTATTACTTCTCAAAGCATACTCCTTAAAACTGAAATTCTATTTTCTTTTCACACTTTACTTCTTCACTTTTCTAAATACTTATTACCTCTCAAAGCATACTCCTTAAAACTGAAATTCTATCTTCTTTCTTTACTTTAATTCTTCACTTTTCAAAATACTTATTACTTCTCAAAGCATACTCCTTAAAACTGAAATTCTATCTTCTTTTCTTACTTTACTTCTTCACTTTTCAAAATACTTATTACTTCTCAAAGCATACTCCTTAAAACTGAAACTCTATCTTCTTTCTTTACTTTATTTCTTCACTTTTCTAATACTTATTACTTCTCAAAGCATACTCCTTAAAACTGAAATTCTATCTTCTTTTCTTACTTTACTTCTTCACTCTTCTAAATACTTATTACTTCTCGAAGCATACTCCTTAAAACTGAAACTCTATCTTCTTGTCACACTTTAATTCTTCACTTTTCTAAATACTTATTACTTCTCAAAGCATACTACTTAAAACTGAAATTCTATCTTCTTTTCTTACTTTACTTCTTCACTCTTCTAAATACTTATTACTTATAAAAGCATACTCCTTAAAACTGAAATTCTATCTTCTTTTCTTACTTTACTTCTTCACTTTTCAAAATACTTATTACTTCTCAAAGCATACTCCTTAAAACTGAAATTCTATCTTCTTTTCTTACTTTATTTCTTCACTTTTCAAAATACTTATTACTTCTCAAAGCATACTCCTTAAAACTGAAATTCTATCTTCTTTCTTTACTTTAATTCTTCACTTTTCTAAATACTTATTACTTCTCAAAGCATACTCCTTAAAACTGAAATTCTATCTTCTTTTCTTACTTTACTTCTTCACTTTTCTAAATACTTATTACTTCTCAAAGCATACTACTTAAAACTGAAATTCTATCTTCTTTTCTTACTTTATTTCTTCACTTTTCTAAATACTTATTACTTATAAAAGCATACTACTTAAAACTGAAATTCTATCTTCTTTTCTTACTTTACTTCTTCACTTTTCAAAATACTTATTACTTCTCAAAGCATACTCCTTAAAACTGAAATTCTATCTTCTTTCTTTACTTTATTTCTTCACTTTTCTAAATATTTATTACTTCTCAAAGCATACTACTTAAAACTGAAATTCTATCTTTTTTTTACTTTACTTCTTCACTTTTCAAAATACTTATTACTTCTCAAAGCATACTGCTTAAAACTGAAATTCTATCAACTTGTCACACTTTAATTCTTCACTTTTCTAAATACTTATTACTTCTCAAAGCATACTCCTTAAAACTGAAATTCTATCTTCTTTTCTTACTTTACTTCTTCACTTTTCAAAATACTTATTACTTCTCAAAGCATACTCCTTAAAACTGAAATTCTATCTTCTTTCTTTACTTTATTTCTTCACTTTTCTTAATACTTATTACTTCTCAAAGCATACTCCTTAAAACTGAAATTCTATCTTCTTTTCTTACTTTACTTCTTCACTTTTCAAAATACTTATTACTTCTCAAAGCATACTCCTTAAAACTGAAACTCTATCTTCTTTCTTTACTTTATTTCTTCGCTTTTCTACATACTTATTACTTCTCAAAGCATACTCCTTAAAACTGAAATTCTATCTTCTTTTCTTACTTTACTTCTTCACTTTTCTAAATACTTAGTACTTCAAAAAGCATACTCCTTTAAAACTGAAATTCTATCTTCTTTTCTTACTTTACTTCTTCACTCTTCTAAATACTTATTACTTATAAAAGCATACTCCTTAAAACTGAAATTCTATCTTCTTTTCTTACTTTACTTCTTCACTTTTCTACATACTTATTACTTCTCAAAGCATACTCCTTAAAACTGAAACTCTATCTTCTTGTCACACTTTACTTCTTTTCTTTTTTAAATACTTATTACTTCTCAAAGCATACTCCTTAAAACTGAAATTCTATCTTCTTTCTTTACTTTAATTCTTCACTTTTCTAAATACTTATTACTTCTCAAAGCATACTCCTTAAAACTGAAATTCTATCTTCTTTCTTTACTTTAATTCTTCACTTTTCTTAATACTTATTACTTCTCAAAGCATACTCCTTAAAACTGAAATTCTATCTTCTTTTCTTACTTTACTTCTTCACTTTTCAAAATACTTATTACTTCTTTAAGCATACTCCTTAAAACTGAAATTCTATCTTCTTTTCTTACTTTACATATTCACTTTTATAAATACTTATTACCTCTCAAAGCATACTCCTTAAAACTGAAATTCTATCTTCTTTTCTTACTTTATTTCTTCACTTTTCTAAATACTTATTACTTCAAAAAGCATACTCACTTAAACTGAAATTCTATCTTCTTTTCTTACTTTACTTCTTCACTTTTCTAAATACTTATTACTTATAAAAGCATACTCCTTAAAACTGAAATTCTATCTTCTTTTCTTACTTTACTTCTTCACTTTTCAAAATACTTATTACTTCTCAAAGCATACTCCTTAAAACTGAAACTCTATCTTCTTTCTTTACTTTATTTCTTCGCTTTTCTACATACTTATTACTTCTCAAAGCATACTCCTTAAAACTGAAATTCTATCTTCTTGTCACACTTTACTTCTTCACTTTTCTACATACTTATTACTTCAAAAAGCATACTCCTTAAAACTGAAATTCTATCTTCTTTCTTTACTTTATTTCTTCACTTTTCTAAATACTTATTACTTCTCAAAGCATACTCCTTAAAACTGAAATTCTATCTTCTTTCTTTACTTTAATTCTTCACTTTTCAAAATACTTATTACTTCTCAAAGCATACTCCTTAAAACTGAAATTCTATCTTCTTTCTTTACTTTATTTCTTCACTTTTCTAAATACTTATTACTTCTCAAAGCATACTCCTTAAAACTGAAATTCTATCTTCTTTTCACACTTTACTTCTTCACTTTTCAAAATACTTATTACTTCTCAAAGCATACTCCTTAAAACTGAAATTCTATCTTCTTTTCTTACTTTATTTCTTCACTTTTCTTAATACTTATTACTTCTCAAAGCATACTCCTTAAAACTGAAATTCTATCTTCTTTTCTTACTTTACTTCTTCACTTTTCTAAATACTTAGTACTTCTCAAAGCATACTCCTTAAAACTGAAATTCTATCTTCTTTTCTTACTTTATTTCTTCACTTTTCTTAATACTTATTACTTCTCAAAGCATACTCCTTAAAACTGAAATTCTATCTTCTTTCTTTACTTTAATTCTTCACTTTTCAAAATACTTATTACTTCTCAAAGCATACTACTTAAAACTGAAATTCTATCTTCTTTTCTTACTTTACTTCTTCACTTTTCTAAATACTTATTACTTCTCGAAGCATACTCCTTAAAACTGAAACTCTATCTTCTTGTCACACTTTAATTCTTCACTTTTCTAAATACTTATTACTTCTCAAAGCATACTACTTAAAACTGAAACTCTATCTTCTTTTCTTACTTTATTTCTTCACTTTTCTTAATACTTATTACTTATAAAAGCATACTCCTTAAAACTGAAATTCTATCTTCTTTTCTTACTTTACTTCTTCACTTTTCTACATACTTATTACTTCTCAAAGCATACTCCTTAAAACTGAAATTCTATCTTCTTTTCTTACTTTACTTCTTCACTTTTCTAAATACTTATTACTTATAAAAGCATACTCCTTAAAACTGAAATTCTATCTTCTTTTCTTACTTTACTTCTTCACTTTTCAAAATACTTATTACTTCTCAAAGCATACTCCTTAAAACTGAAACTCTATCTTCTTTCTTTACTTTATTTCTTCACTTTTCTTAATACTTATTACTTCTCAAAGCATACTCCTTAAAACTGAAATTCTATCTTCTTTCTTTACTTTAATTCTTCACTTTTCAAAATACTTATTACTTCTCAAAGCATACTCCTTAAAACTGAAATTCTATCTTCTTTTCTTACTTTACTTCTTCACTTTTCTAAATACTTATTACTTATAAAAGCATACTCCTTAAAACTGAAATTCTATCTTCTTTTCTTACTTTACTTCTTCACTTTTCTAAATACTTAGTACTTCTTTAAGCATACTCCTTAAAACTGAAATTCTATCTTCTTTTCTTACTTTACTTCTTCACTTTTCTAAATACTTAGTACTTCTTTAAGCATACTCCTTAAAACTGAAATTCTATCTTCTTTTCTTACTTTACTTCTTCACTTTTCTAAATACTTAGTACTTCAAAAAGCATACTCCTTTAAAACTGAAATTCTATCTTCTTTTCTTACTTTACTTCTTCACTCTTCTAAATACTTATTACTTATAAAAGCATACTCCTTAAAACTGAAATTCTATCTTCTTTTCTTACTTTACTTCTTCACTCTTCTAAATACTTATTACTTATAAAAGCATACTCCTTAAAACTGAAATTCTATCTTCTTTTCTTACTTTACTTCTTCGCTTTTCTACATACTTATTACTTCTCAAAGCATACTCCTTAAAACTGAAATTCTATTTTCTTTTCACACTTTACTTCTTCACTTTTCTAAATACTTATTACCTCTCAAAGCATACTCCTTAAAACTGAAATTCTATCTTCTTTCTTTACTTTAATTCTTCACTTTTCAAAATACTTATTACTTCTCAAAGCATACTCCTTAAAACTGAAATTCTATCTTCTTTTCTTACTTTACTTCTTCACTTTTCAAAATACTTATTACTTCTCAAAGCATACTCCTTAAAACTGAAACTCTATCTTCTTTCTTTACTTTATTTCTTCGCTTTTCTACATACTTATTACTTCTCAAAGCATACTCCTTAAAACTGAAATTCTATCTTCTTTTCTTACTTTACTTCTTCACTCTTCTAAATACTTATTACTTCTCGAAGCATACTCCTTAAAACTGAAACTCTATCTTCTTGTCACACTTTAATTCTTCACTTTTCTAAATACTTATTACTTCTCAAAGCATACTACTTAAAACTGAAATTCTATCTTCTTTTCTTACTTTACTTCTTCACTCTTCTAAATACTTATTACTTATAAAAGCATACTCCTTAAAACTGAAATTCTATCTTCTTTTCTTACTTTACTTCTTCACTTTTCAAAATACTTATTACTTCTCAAAGCATACTCCTTAAAACTGAAATTCTATCTTCTTTTCTTACTTTATTTCTTCACTTTTCAAAATACTTATTACTTCTCAAAGCATACTCCTTAAAACTGAAATTCTATCTTCTTTCTTTACTTTAATTCTTCACTTTTCTAAATACTTATTACTTCTCAAAGCATACTCCTTAAAACTGAAATTCTATCTTCTTTTCTTACTTTACTTCTTCACTCTTCTAAATACTTATTACTTATAAAAGCATACTCCTTAAAACTGAAATTCTATCTTCTTTTCTTACTTTACTTCTTCACTTTTCAAAATACTTATTACTTCTCAAAGCATACTCCTTAAAACTGAAACTCTATCTTCTTTCTTTACTTTATTTCTTCGCTTTTCTACATACTTATTACTTCTCAAAGCATACTCCTTAAAACTGAAATTCTATCTTCTTTTCTTACTTTACTTCTTCACTTTTCAAAATACTTATTACTTCTCAAAGCATACTCCTTAAAACTGAAACTCTATCTTCTTTCTTTACTTTATTTCTTCGCTTTTCTACATACTTATTACTTCTCAAAGCATACTCCTTAAAACTGAAATTCTATTTTCTTTTCACACTTTACTTCTTCACTTTTCTAAATACTTATTACTTCTCAAAGCATACTCCTTAAAACTGAAATTCTATCTTCTTTCTTTACTTTAATTCTTCACTTTTCTTAATACTTATTACTTCTCAAAGCATACTCCTTAAAACTGAAATTCTATCTTCTTTTCTTACTTTAATTCTTCACTTTTCAAAATACTTATTACTTCTCAAAGCATACTCCTTAAAACTGAAATTCTATCTTCTTGTCACACTTTACTTCTTCACTTTTCAAAATACTTATTACTTCTCAAAGCATACTCCTTAAAACTGAAATTCTATCTTCTTTCTTTACTTTACTTCTTCACTTTTCAAAATACTTATTACTTCTCAAAGCATACTCCTTAAAACTGAAACTCTATCTTCTTTCTTTACTTTACTTCTTCACTTTTCTAAATACTTATTACTTCTCAAAGCATACTCCTTAAAACTGAAATTCTATCTTCTTTTCTTACTTTACTTCTTCACTTTTCAAAATACTTATTACTTCTCAAAGCATACTCCTTAAAACTGAAACTCTATCTTCTTTCTTTACTTTATTTCTTCGCTTTTCTACATACTTATTACTTCTCAAAGCATACTCCTTAAAACTGAAATTCTATCTTCTTGTAACACTTTACTTCTTTTCTTTTTTAAATACTTATTACTTCTCAAAGCATACTCCTTAAAACTGAAATTCTATCTTCTTTTCACACTTTACTTCTTTTCTTTTTTAAATACTTATTACTTCTCAAAGCATACTACTTAAAACTGAAATTCTATCTTCTTTTCTTACTTTACTTCTTCACTTTTCTAAATACTTATTACTTATAAAAGCATACTCCTTAAAACTGAAATTCTATCTTCTTTTCTTACTTTACATCTTCACTTTTATAAATACTTATTACCTCTCAAAGCATACTCCTTAAAACTGAAACTCTATCTTCTTTCTTTACTTTATTTCTTCGCTTTTCTACATACTTATTACTTCTCAAAGCATACTCCTTAAAACTGAAATTCTATCTTCTTTCTTTACTTTACTTCTTTTCTTTTTTAAATACTTATTACTTCTCAAAGCATACTCCTTAAAACTGAAATTCTATCTTCTTTCTTTACTTTAATTCTTCACTTTTCAAAATACTTATTACTTCTCAAAGCATACTCCTTAAAACTGAAATTCTATCTTCTTTCTTTACTTTAATTCTTCACTTTTCTAAATACTTATTACTTCTCAAAGCATACTACTTAAAACTGAAATTCTATCTTCTTTTCTTACTTTACTTCTTCACTCTTCTACATACTTATTACTTCTCAAAGCATACTCCTTAAAACTGAAATTCTATCTTCTTTTCTTACTTTACTTCTTCACTTTTCAAAAAACTTATTACTTCTCAAAGCATACTCCTTAAAACTGAAATTCTATCTTCTTGTCACACTTTATTTCTTCACTTTTCTAAATACTTATTACTTCTCAAAGCATACTCCTTAAAACTGAAATTCTATCTTCTTTTCTTACTTTACTTCTTCACTCTTCTAAATACTTATTACTTATAAAAGCATACTCCTTAAAACTGAAATTCTATCTTCTTTTCTTACTTTACTTCTTCACTCTTCTAAATACTTATTACTTATAAAAGCATACTCCTTAAAACTGAAATTCTATCTTCTTTTCTTACTTTACTTCTTCGCTTTTCTACATACTTATTACTTCTCAAAGCATACTCCTTAAAACTGAAATTCTATTTTCTTTTCACACTTTACTTCTTCACTTTTCTACATACTTATTACTTCTCAAAGCATACTCCTTAAAACTGAAATTCTATCTTCTTTCTTTACTTTAATTCTTCACTTTTCTAAATACTTATTACTTCTCAAAGCATACTCCTTAAAACTGAAATTCTATCTTCTTGTCACACTTTACTTCTTTTCTTTTTTAAATACTTATTACTTCTCAAAGCATACTCCTTAAAACTGAAATTCTATCTTCTTTTCTTACTTTACTTCTTCACTTTTCTAAATACTTATTACTTATAAAAGAATACTCCTTAAAACTGAAATTCTATCTTCTTTTCTTACTTTACTTCTTCACTTTTCAAAATACTTATTACTTCTCAAAGCATACTCCTTAAAACTGAAACTCTATCTTCTTTCTTTACTTTATTTCTTCGCTTTTCTACATACTTATTACTTCTCAAAGCATACTACTTAAAACTGAAATTCTATCTTCTTTTCTTACTTTATTTCTTCACTTTTCAAAATACTTATTACTTCTCAAAGCATACTCCTTAAAACTGAAACTCTATCTTCTTTCTTTACTTTAATTCTTCACTTTTCAAAATACTTATTACTTCTCAAAGCATACTCCTTAAAACTGAAACTCTATCTTCTTTCTTTACTTTATTTCTTCACTTTTCTAAATACTTATTACTTCTCAAAGCATACTCCTTAAAACTGAAATTCTATCTTCTTGTCACACTTTACTTCTTCACTTTTCTAAATACTTATTACTTCTCAAAGCATACTCCTTAAAACTGAAATTCTATCTTCTTGTCACACTTTACTTCTTCACTTTTCAAAATACTTATTACTTCTCAAAGCATACTCCTTAAAACTGAAATTCTATCTTCTTTCTTTACTTTAATTCTTCACTTTTCAAAATACTTATTACTTCTCAAAGCATACTCCTTAAAACTGAAATTCTATCTTCTTTCTTTACTTTATTTCTTCACTTTTCTAAATACTTATTACTTCTCAAAGCATACTCCTTAAAACTGAAATTCTATCTTCTTGTCACACTTTACTTCTTCACTTTTCAAAATACTTATTACTTCTCAAAGCATGCTACTTAAAACTGAAATTCTATCTTCTTTCTTTACTTTACTTCTTCACTTTTCAAAATACTTATTACTTCTCAAAGCATACTCCTTAAAACTGAAACTCTATCTTCTTTCTTTACTTTACTTCTTCACTTTTCTACATACTTATTTCTTCAAAAAGCATACTCCTTAAAACTGAAATTCTATCTTCTTTTCACACTTTACTTCTTCACTCTTCTTAATACTTATTACTTCTCAAAGCATACTCCTTAAAACTGAAATTCTATCTTCTTTTCTTACTTTACTTCTTCACTTTTCTAAATACTTATTACCTCTCAAAGCATACTCCTTAAAACTGAAATTCTATCTTCTTTTCTTACTTTACTTCTTCACTTTTCAAAATACTTATTACTTCTCAAAGCATACTCCTTAAAACTGAAACTCTATCTTCTTTCTTTACTTTATTTCTTCGCTTTTCTACATACTTATTACTTCTCAAAGCATACTCCTTAAAACTGAAATTCTATCTTCTTTTCTTACTTTACTTCTTCACTTTTCAAAATACTTATTACTTCTCAAAGCATACTCCTTAAAACTGAAATTCTATCTTCTTGTCACACTTTACTTCTTCACTTTTCTAAATACTTATTACTTCTCAAAGCATACTCCTTAAAACTGAAATTCTATCTTCTTTCTTTACTTTAATTCTTTTCTTTTTTAAATACTTATTACTTCTCAAAGCATACTCCTTAAAACTGAAATTCTATCTTCTTTTCTTACTTTACTTCTTCACTCTTCTAAATACTTATTACTTATAAAAGCATACTCCTTAAAACTGAAATTCTATCTTCTTTTCTTACTTTACTTCTTCACTTTTCAAAATACTTATTACTTCTCAAAGCATACTCCTTAAAACTGAAACTCTATCTTCTTTCTTTACTTTATTTCTTCGCTTTTCTACATACTTATTACTTCTCAAAGCATACTCCTTAAAACTGAAATTCTATCTTCTTTTCTTACTTTACTTCTTCACTTTTCTACATACTTATTACTTCTCAAAGCATACTCCTTAAAACTGAAACTCTATCTTCTTTCTT
Organism: Loxodes magnus; assembly: GCA_946699065.1. Taxonomy (NCBI): domain Eukaryota; phylum Ciliophora; class Karyorelictea; order Loxodida; family Loxodidae; genus Loxodes; species Loxodes magnus. The sequence goes on from CAMPDV010001161.1 coordinate 14,234, forward strand.
TACTTTATTTCTTCGCTTTTCTACATACTTATTACTTCTCAAAGCATACTCCTTAAAACTGAAATTCTATTTTCTTTTCACACTTTACTTCTTCACTTTTCTACATACTTATTACTTCTCAAAGCATACTCCTTAAAACTGAAATTCTATCTTCTTTCTTTACTTTAATTCTTCGCTTTTCAAAATACTTATTACTTCTCAAAGCATACTCCTTAAAACTGAAACTCTATCTTCTTTCTTTACTTTATTTCTTCGCTTTTCTACATACTTATTACTTCTCAAAGCATACTCCTTAAAACTGAAATTCTATCTTCTTTCTTTACTTTATTTCTTCACTTTTCTAAATACTTATTACTTCTCAAAGCATACTCCTTAAAACTGAAATTCTATCTTCTTGTCACACTTTACTTCTTCACTTTTCAAAATACTTATTACTTCTCAAAGCATACTCCTTAAAACTGAAATTCTATCTTCTTTTCTTACTTTATTTCTTCACTTTTCTTAATACTTATTACTTCTCAAAGCATACTCCTTAAAACTGAAATTCTATCTTCTTTTCTTACTTTACTTCTTCACTCTTCTAAATACTTATTACTTCTCAAAGCATACTCCTTAAAACTGAAACTCTATCTTCTTTTCACACTTTACTTCTTCACTTTTCTAAATACTTATTACTTCTCAAAGCATACTCCTTAAAACTGAAATTCTATCTTCTTTCTTTACTTTAATTCTTCACTTTTCAAAATACTTATTACTTCTCAAAGCATACTCCTTAAAACTGAAATTCTATCTTCTTTCTTTACTTTAATTCTTCACTTTTCAAAATACTTATTACTTCTCAAAGCATACTCCTTAAAACTGAAACTCTATCTTCTTTTCACACTTTACTTCTTCACTTTTCTAAATACTTATTACTTCTCAAAGCATACTCCTTAAAACTGAAATTCTATCTTCTTTCTTTACTTTAATTCTTCACTTTTCAAAATACTTATTACTTCTCAAAGCATACTCCTTAAAACTGAAATTCTATCTTCTTTCTTTACTTTAATTCTTCACTTTTCAAAATACTTATTACTTCTCAAAGCATACTCCTTAAAACTGAAATTCTATCTTCTTTTCACACTTTACTTCTTTTCTTTTTTAAATACTTATTACTTCTCAAAGCATACTCCTTAAAACTGAAACTCTATCTTCTTTTCACACTTTACTTCTTCACTTTTCTAAATACTTATTACTTCTCAAAGCATACTCCTTAAAACTGAAATTCTATCTTCTTTCTTTACTTTAATTCTTCACTTTTCAAAATACTTATTACTTCTCAAAGCATACTCCTTAAAACTGAAATTCTATCTTCTTTCTTTACTTTACTTCTTCACTTTTCTAAATACTTATTACTTCTCAAAGCATACTCCTTAAAACTGAAATTCTATCTTCTTTTCTTACTTTACTTCTTCGCTTTTCAAAATACTTATTACTTCTCAAAGCATACTCCTTAAAACTGAAACTCTATCTTCTTTCTTTACTTTATTTCTTCGCTTTTCTAAATACTTATTACTTATAAAAGCATACTCCTTAAAACTGAAATTCTATCTTCTTTTCTTACTTTACTTCTTCGCTTTTCTACATACTTATTACTTCTCAAAGCATACTCCTTAAAACTGAAATTCTATCTTCTTGTCACACTTTACTTCTTCACTTTTCAAAATACTTATTACTTCTCAAAGCATACTCCTTAAAACTGAAATTCTATCTTCTTTTCTTACTTTATTTCTTCACTTTTCTTAATACTTATTACTTCTCAAAGCATACTCCTTAAAACTGAAATTCTATCTTCTTTTCTTACTTTACTTCTTCACTTTTCTAAATACTTAGTACTTCTCAAAGCATACTCCTTAAAACTGAAATTCTATCTTCTTTTCTTACTTTATTTCTTCACTTTTCTTAATACTTATTACTTCTCAAAGCATACTCCTTAAAACTGAAATTCTATCTTCTTGTCACACTTCTCTTCTTCACTTTTCAAAATACTTATTACTTCTCAAAGCATGCTCCTTAAAACTGAAATTCTATCTTCTTTCTTTACTTTACTTCTTCACTTTTCAAAATACTTATTACTTCTCAAAGCATACTCCTTAAAACTGAAACTCTATCTTCTTTCTTTACTTTACTTCTTCACTTTTCTAAATACTTATTACTTATAAAAGCATACTCCTTAAAACTGAAATTCTATCTTCTTTTCTTACTTTATTTCTTCACTTTTCTTAATACTTATTACTTCTCAAAGCATACTCCTTAAAACTGAAATTCTATCTTCTTTTCTTACTTTACTTCTTCACTCTTCTAAATACTTATTACTTCTCAAAGCATACTCCTTAAAACTGAAACTCTATCTTCTTTTCACACTTTACTTCTTCACTTTTCTAAATACTTATTACTTCTCAAAGCATACTCCTTAAAACTGAAATTCTATCTTCTTTCTTTACTTTAATTCTTCACTTTTCAAAATACTTATTACTTCTCAAAGCATACTCCTTAAAACTGAAATTCTATCTTCTTTCTTTACTTTAATTCTTCACTTTTCAAAATACTTATTACTTCTCAAAGCATACTCCTTAAAACTGAAATTCTATCTTCTTTTCACACTTTACTTCTTTTCTTTTTTAAATACTTATTACTTCTCAAAGCATACTCCTTAAAACTGAAACTCTATCTTCTTTTCACACTTTACTTCTTCACTTTTCTAAATACTTATTACTTCTCAAAGCATACTCCTTAAAACTGAAATTCTATCTTCTTTCTTTACTTTAATTCTTCACTTTTCAAAATACTTATTACTTCTCAAAGCATACTCCTTAAAACTGAAATTCTATCTTCTTTTCACACTTTACTTCTTTTCTTTTTTAAATACTTATTACTTCTCAAAGCATACTCACTTAAACTGAAATTCTATCTTCTTTTCTTACTTTACTTCTTCACTTTTCTAAATACTTATTACTTCTCAAAGCATACTCCTTAAAACTGAAACTCTATCTTCTTTCTTTACTTTACTTCTTCACTTTTCAAAATACTTATTACTTCTCAAAGCATACTCCTTAAAACTGAAATTCTATCTTCTTTTCACACTTTACTTCTTTTCTTTTTTAAATACTTATTACTTCTCAAAGCATACTCACTTAAACTGAAACTCTATCTTCTTTCTTTACTTTATTTCTTCGCTTTTCAAAATACTTATTACTTCTCAAAGCATACTCCTTAAAACTGAAACTCTATCTTCTTTCTTTACTTTATTTCTTCGCTTTTCTAAATACTTATTACTTATAAAAGCATACTCCTTAAAACTGAAATTCTATCTTCTTTTCTTACTTTACTTCTTCGCTTTTCTACATACTTATTACTTCTCAAAGCATACTCCTTAAAACTGAAATTCTATCTTCTTGTCACACTTTACTTCTTCACTTTTCAAAATACTTATTACTTCTCAAAGCATACTCCTTAAAACTGAAATTCTATCTTCTTTTCTTACTTTATTTCTTCACTTTTCTTAATACTTATTACTTCTCAAAGCATACTCCTTAAAACTGAAATTCTATCTTCTTTTCTTACTTTACTTCTTCACTTTTCTAAATACTTAGTACTTCTCAAAGCATACTCCTTAAAACTGAAATTCTATCTTCTTTTCTTACTTTATTTCTTCACTTTTCTTAATACTTATTACTTCTCAAAGCATACTCCTTAAAACTGAAATTCTATCTTCTTGTCACACTTCTCTTCTTCACTTTTCAAAATACTTATTACTTCTCAAAGCATGCTCCTTAAAACTGAAATTCTATCTTCTTTCTTTACTTTACTTCTTCACTTTTCAAAATACTTATTACTTCTCAAAGCATACTCCTTAAAACTGAAACTCTATCTTCTTTCTTTACTTTACTTCTTCACTTTTCTAAATACTTATTACTTATAAAAGCATACTCCTTAAAACTGAAATTCTATCTTCTTTCTTTACTTTAATTCTTCACTTTTCAAAATACTTATTACTTCTCAAAGCATACTACTTAAAACTGAAACTCTATCTTCTTTTCTTACTTTACTTCTTCACTTTTCTAAATACTTATTACTTCTCGAAGCATACTCCTTAAAACTGAAATTCTATCTTCTTTTCACACTTTACTTCTTCACTTTTCTAAATACTTATTACTTCTCAAAGCATACTCCTTAAAACTGAAATTCTATCTTCTTTTCTTACTTTACTTCTTCACTTTTCTAAATACTTATTACCTCTCAAAGCATACTCCTTAAAACTGAAATTCTATCTTCTTTTCTTACTTTACTTCTTCACTCTTCTAAATACTTATTACTTCTCGAAGCATACTCCTTAAAACTGAAACTCTATCTTCTTGTCACACTTTAATTCTTCACTTTTCTAAATACTTATTACTTCTCAAAGCATACTACTTAAAACTGAAACTCTATCTTCTTTTCTTACTTTATTTCTTCACTTTTCTTAATACTTATTACTTCTCAAAGCATACTCCTTAAAACTGAAATTCTATCTTCTTTTCTTACTTTACTTCTTCACTTTTCAAAATACTTATTACTTCTCAAAGCATACTCCTTAAAACTGAAACTCTATCTTCTTTCTTTACTTTATTTCTTCACTTTTCTTAATACTTATTACTTCTCAAAGCATACTCCTTAAAACTGAAATTCTATCTTCTTTCTTTACTTTAATTCTTTTCTTTTTTAAATACTTATTACTTATAAAAGCATACTCCTTAAAACTGAAATTCTATCTTCTTTTCTTACTTTACTTCTTCACTTTTCAAAATACTTATTACTTCTCAAAGCATACTCCTTAAAACTGAAACTCTATCTTCTTTCTTTACTTTACTTCTTCACTTTTCAAAATACTTATTACTTCTCAAAGCATACTCCTTAAAACTGAAATTCTATCTTCTTTTCACACTTTACTTCTTCACTTTTCTAAATACTTATTACTTCTCAAAGCATACTCCTTAAAACTGAAATTCTATCTTCTTTCTTTACTTTAATTCTTCACTTTTCTTAATACTTATTACTTCTCAAAGCATACTCCTTAAAACTGAAATTCTATCTTCTTTTCTTACTTTAATTCTTTTCTTTTTTAAATACTTATTACTTCTCAAAGCATACTCCTTAAAACTGAAATTCTATCTTCTTTTCTTACTTTACTTCTTCACTCTTCTAAATACTTATTACTTATAAAAGCATACTCCTTAAAACTGAAATTCTATCTTCTTTTCTTACTTTACTTCTTCACTTTTCAAAATACTTATTACTTCTCAAAGCATACTCCTTAAAACTGAAACTCTATCTTCTTTCTTTACTTTATTTCTTCGCTTTTCTACATACTTATTACTTCTCAAAGCATACTCCTTAAAACTGAAATTCTATCTTCTTTTCTTACTTTACTTCTTCACTTTTCAAAATACTTATTACTTCTCAAAGCATACTCCTTAAAACTGAAACTCTATCTTCTTTCTTTACTTTATTTCTTCGCTTTTCTACATACTTATTACTTCTCAAAGCATACTCCTTAAAACTGAAACTCTATTTTCTTTTCACACTTTACTTCTTCACTTTTCTAAATACTTATTACTTCTCAAAGCATACTCCTTAAAACTGAAACTCTATCTTCTTTCTTTACTTTATTTCTTCACTTTTCTAAATACTTATTACTTCTCAAAGCATACTCCTTAAAACTGAAATTCTATCTTCTTTTCTTACTTTACTTCTTCACTTTTCAAAATACTTATTACTTCTCAAAGCATACTCCTTAAAACTGAAACTCTATCTTCTTTCTTTACTTTATTTCTTCGCTTTTCTAAATACTTATTACTTCTCAAAGCATACTACTTAAAACTGAAATTCTATTTTCTTTTTACACTTTACTTCTTCACTTTTCTAAATACTTATTACTTCTCAAAGCATACTCCTTAAAACTGAAATTCTATCTTCTTTCTTTACTTTAATTCTTCACTTTTCTTAATACTTATTACTTCTCAAAGCATACTCCTTAAAACTGAAATTCTATCTTCTTTTCTTACTTTACTTCTTCACTTTTCTAAATACTTATTACTTCTCAAAGCATACTCCTTAAAACTGAAATTCTATCTTCTTTCTTTACATTAATTCTTCACTTTTCTTAATACTTATTACTTCTCAAAGCATACTCCTTAAAACTGAAATTCTATCTTCTTTTCTTACTTTACTTCTTCACTTTTCAAAATACTTATTACTTCTCAAAGCATACTCCTTAAAACTGAAATTCTATCTTCTTTCTTTACTTTAATTCTTCACTTTTCAAAATACTTATTACTTCTCAAAGCATACTCCTTAAAACTGAAATTCTATCTTCTTTCTTTACTTTATTTCTTCACTTTTCTAAATACTTATTACTTCTCAAAGCATACTCCTTAAAACTGAAATTCTATCTTCTTGTCACACTTTACTTCTTCACTTTTCTAAATACTTATTACTTCTCAAAGCATACTCCTTAAAACTGAAACTCTATCTTCTTTCTTTACTTTATTTCTTCACTTTTCTAAATACTTATTACTTCTCAAAGCATACTCCTTAAAACTGAAATTCTATCTTCTTGTCACACTTTACTTCTTCACTTTTCAAAATACTTATTACTTCTCAAAGCATACTCCTTAAAACTGAAATTCTATCTTCTTTCTTTACTTTATTTCTTCACTTTTCTAAATACTTATTACTTCTCAAAGCATACTCCTTAAAACTGAAATTCTATCTTCTTGTCACACTTTACTTCTTTTCTTTTTTAAATACTTATTACTTCTCAAAGCATACTCCTTAAAACTGAAACTCTATCTTCTTTCTTTACTTTATTTCTTCACTTTTCTAAATACTTATTACTTCTCAAAGCATACTCCTTAAAACTGAAATTCTATTTTCTTTTCACACTTTACTTCTTCACTTTTCTAAATACTTATTACTTCTCAAAGCATACTCCTTAAAACTGAAACTCTATCTTCTTTCTTTACTTTATTTCTTCGCTTTTCTACATACTTATTACTTCTCAAAGCATACTCCTTAAAACTGAAATTCTATCTTCTTTTCTTACTTTACTTCTTCACTTTTCAAAATACTTATTACTTCTCAAAGCATACTCCTTAAAACTGAAACTCTATCTTCTTTCTTTACTTTATTTCTTCGCTTTTCTACATACTTATTACTTCTCAAAGCATACTCCTTAAAACTGAAACTCTATTTTCTTTTCACACTTTACTTCTTCACTTTTCTAAATACTTATTACTTCTCAAAGCATACTCCTTAAAACTGAAACTCTATCTTCTTTCTTTACTTTATTTCTTCACTTTTCTAAATACTTATTACTTCTCAAAGCATACTCCTTAAAACTGAAACTCTATCTTCTTTCTTTACTTTAATTCTTCACTTTTCAAAATACTTATTACTTCTCAAAGCATACTCCTTAAAACTGAAATTCTATCTTCTTTTCTTACTTTACTTCTTCGCTTTTCTACATACTTATTACTTCTCAAAGCATACTCCTTAAAACTGAAATTCTATTTTCTTTTCACACTTTACTTCTTCACTTTTCTAAATACTTATTACTTCTCAAAGCATACTCCTTAAAACTGAAATTCTATCTTCTTTCTTTACTTTATTTCTTCGCTTTTCTACATACTTATTACTTCTCAAAGCATACTCCTTAAAACTGAAATTCTATTTTCTTTTCACACTTTACTTCTTCACTTTTCTAAATACTTATTACTTCTCAAAGCATACTCCTTAAAACTGAAATTCTATCTTCTTTCTTTACTTTAATTCTTCACTTTTCAAAATACTTATTACTTCTCAAAGCATACTCCTTAAAACTGAAATTCTATCTTCTTTTCACACTTTACTTCTTTTCTTTTTTAAATACTTATTACTTCTCAAAGCATACTCACTTAAACTGAAATTCTATCTTCTTTTCTTACTTTACTTCTTCACTTTTCTAAATACTTATTACTTCTCAAAGCATACTCCTTAAAACTGAAACTCTATCTTCTTTCTTTACTTTACTTCTTCACTTTTCTAAATACTTATTACTTCTCAAAGCATACTCCTTAAAACTGAAATTCTATCTTCTTTTCACACTTTACTTCTTTTCTTTTTTAAATACTTATTACTTCTCAAAGCATACTCACTTAAACTGAAATTCTATCTTCTTTTCTTACTTTACTTCTTCACTTTTCAAAATACTTATTACTTATAAAAGCATACTCCTTAAAACTGAAATTCTATCTTCTTTTCTTACTTTACTTCTTCACTTTTCAAAATACTTATTACTTCTCAAAGCATACTCCTTAAAACTGAAACTCTATCTTCTTTCTTTACTTTATTTCTTCGCTTTTCTACATACTTATTACTTCTCAAAGCATACTCCTTAAAACTGAAATTCTATCTTCTTTCTTTACTTTACTTCTTTTCTTTTTTAAATACTTATTACTTCTCAAAGCATACTCCTTAAAACTGAAATTCTATCTTCTTTCTTTACTTTATTTCTTCGCTTTTCTACATACTTATTACTTCTCAAAGCATACTCCTTAAAACTGAAATTCTATCTTCTTTCTTTACTTTAATTCTTCACTTTTCAAAATACTTATTATTTCTCAAAGCATACTCCTTAAAACTGAAATTCTATCTTCTTTTCACACTTTACTTCTTTTCTTTTTTAAATACTTATTACTTCTCAAAGCATACTCCTTAAAACTGAAATTCTATCTTCTTGTCACACTTTACTTCTTCACTTTTCAAAATACTTATTACTTCTCAAAGCATACTCCTTAAAACTGAAATTCTATCTTCTTTTCTTACTTTATTTCTTCACTTTTCTTAATACTTATTACTTCTCAAAGCATACTCCTTAAAACTGAAATTCTATCTTCTTTCTTTACTTTACTTCTTTTCTTTTTTAAATACTTATTACTTCTCAAAGCATACTCCTTAAAACTGAAATTCTATCTTCTTTCTTTACTTTATTTCTTCACTTTTCTAAATACTTATTACTTCTCAAAGCATACTCCTTAAAACTGAAATTCTATCTTCTTTTCACACTTTACTTCTTTTCTTTTTTAAATACTTATTACTTCTCAAAGCATACTCCTTAAAACTGAAATTCTATCTTCTTGTCACACTTTATTTCTTCACTTTTCTTAATACTTATTACTTCTCAAAGCATACTCCTTAAAACTGAAATTCTATCTTCTTTCTTTACTTTACTTCTTTTCTTTTTTAAATACTTATTACTTCTCAAAGCATACTCCTTAAAACTGAAATTCTATCTTCTTTCTTTACTTTACTTCTTCACTTTTCTAAATACTTATTACTTCTCAAAGCATACTCCTTAAAACTGAAATTCTATCTTCTTTTCACACTTTACTTCTTTTCTTTTTTAAATACTTATTACTTCTCAAAGCATACTCACTTAAACTGAAATTCTATCTTCTTTTCTTACTTTACTTCTTCACTTTTCAAAATACTTATTACTTATAAAAGCATACTCCTTAAAACTGAAATTCTATCTTCTTTTCTTACTTTACTTCTTCACTTTTCAAAATACTTATTACTTCTCAAAGCATACTCCTTAAAACTGAAACTCTATCTTCTTTCTTTACTTTATTTCTTCGCTTTTCTACATACTTATTACTTCTCAAAGCATACTCCTTAAAACTGAAATTCTATCTTCTTTCTTTACTTTACTTCTTTTCTTTTTTAAATACTTATTACTTCTCAAAGCATACTCCTTAAAACTGAAATTCTATCTTCTTTCTTTACTTTATTTCTTCGCTTTTCTACATACTTATTACTTCTCAAAGCATACTCCTTAAAACTGAAATTCTATCTTCTTTCTTTACTTTAATTCTTCACTTTTCAAAATACTTATTACTTCTCAAAGCATACTCCTTAAAACTGAAATTCTATCTTCTTTTCACACTTTACTTCTTTTCTTTTTTAAATACTTATTACTTCTCAAAGCATACTCCTTAAAACTGAAATTCTATCTTCTTGTCACACTTTACTTCTTCACTTTTCAAAATACTTATTACTTCTCAAAGCATACTCCTTAAAACTGAAATTCTATCTTCTTTTCTTACTTTATTTCTTCACTTTTCTTAATACTTATTACTTCTCAAAGCATACTCCTTAAAACTGAAATTCTATCTTCTTTCTTTACTTTACTTCTTTTCTTTTTTAAATACTTATTACTTCTCAAAGCATACTCCTTAAAACTGAAATTCTATCTTCTTTCTTTACTTTATTTCTTCACTTTTCTAAATACTTATTACTTCTCAAAGCATACTCCTTAAAACTGAAATTCTATCTTCTTGTCACACTTTACTTCTTCACTTTTCAAAATACTTATTACTTCTCAAAGCATACTCCTTAAAACTGAAATTCTATCTTCTTTTCTTACTTTACTTCTTCACTTTTCTAAATACTTAGTACTTCTCAAAGCATACTCCTTAAAACTGAAATTCTATCTTCTTTTCTTACTTTATTTCTTCACTTTTCTTAATACTTATTACTTCTCAAAGCATACTCCTTAAAACTGAAATTCTATCTTCTTGTCACACTTTACTTCTTCACTTTTCAAAATACTTATTACTTCTCAAAGCATGCTCCTTAAAACTGAAATTCTATCTTCTTTCTTTACTTTACTTCTTCACTTTTCAAAATACTTATTACTTCTCAAAGCATACTCCTTAAAACTGAAACTCTATCTTCTTTTCTTACTTTACTTCTTCACTTTTCTACATACTTATTACTTCTCAAAGCATACTCCTTAAAACTGAAACTCTATCTTCTTTCTTTACTTTATTTCTTCGCTTTTCTACATACTTATTACTTCTCAAAGCATACTCCTTAAAACTGAAATTCTATCTTCTTTTCTTACTTTACTTCTTCACTTTTCTACATACTTATTACTTCAAAAAGCATACTCACTTAAACTGAAATTCTATCTTCTTTTCTTACTTTACTTCTTCACTTTTCTAAATACTTATTACCTCTCAAAGCATACTCCTTAAAACTGAAATTCTATCTTCTTTTCTTACTTTACTTCTTCACTCTTCTAAATACTTATTACTTCTCGAAGCATACTCCTTAAAACTGAAACTCTATCTTCTTGTCACACTTTAATTCTTCACTTTTCTAAATACTTATTACTTCTCAAAGCATACTACTTAAAACTGAAACTCTATCTTCTTTTCTTACTTTATTTCTTCACTTTTCTAAATACTTATTACTTCTCAAAGCATACTCCTTAAAACTGAAATTCTATCTTCTTTTCTTACTTTACTTCTTCACTTTTCAAAATACTTATTACTTCTCAAAGCATACTCCTTAAAACTGAAACTCTATCTTCTTTCTTTACTTTATTTCTTCACTTTTCTAAATACTTATTACTTCTCAAAGCATACTCCTTAAAACTGAAATTCTATCTTCTTTCTTTACTTTAATTCTTTTCTTTTTTAAATACTTATTACTTCTCAAAGCATACTCCTTAAAACTGAAATTCTATCTTCTTTTCTTACTTTACTTCTTCACTCTTCTAAATACTTATTACTTATAAAATCATACTCCTTAAAACTGAAATTCTATCTTCTTTTCTTACTTTACTTCTTCACTTTTCAAAATACTTATTACTTCTCAAAGCATACTCCTTAAAACTGAAATTCTATCTTCTTTTCTTACTTTACTTCTTCACTTTTCTAAATACTTATTACTTCTCAAAGCATACTCCTTAAAACTGAAATTCTATCTTCTTTCTTTACTTTAATTCTTCACTTTTCAAAATACTTATTACTTCTCAAAGCATACTCCTTAAAACTGAAATTCTATCTTCTTTCTTTACTTTATTTCTTCACTTTTCTAAATACTTATTACTTCTCAAAGCATACTCCTTAAAACTGAAATTCTATCTTCTTGTCACACTTTACTTCTTCACTTTTCTAAATACTTATTACTTCTCAAAGCATACTCCTTAAAACTGAAACTCTATCTTCTTTCTTTACTTTATTTCTTCACTTTTCTAAATACTTATTACTTCTCAAAGCATACTCCTTAAAACTGAAATTCTATCTTCTTTTCTTACTTTACTTCTTCACTTTTCTAAATACTTATTACTTCTCAAAGCATACTCCTTAAAACTGAAATTCTATCTTCTTGTCACACTTTACTTCTTCACTTTTCAAAATACTTATTACTTCTCAAAGCATACTACTTAAAACTGAAATTCTATCTTCTTTTCTTTACTTTACTTCTTCACTTTTCAAAATACTTATTACTTCTCAAAGCATACTCCTTAAAACTGAAACTCTATCTTCTTTCTTTACTTTACTTCTTCACTTTTCTAAATACTTATTACTTCTCAAAGCATACTCCTTAAAACTGAAATTCTATCTTCTTTCTTTACTTTAATTCTTCACTTTTCTTAATACTTATTACTTCTCAAAGCATACTCCTTAAAACTGAAATTCTATCTTCTTTTCTTACTTTACTTCTTCGCTTTTCTACATACTTATTACTTCTCAAAGCATACTCCTTAAAACTGAAATTCTATTTTCTTTTCACACTTTACTTCTTCACTTTTCTAAATACTTATTACTTCTCAAAGCATACTCCTTAAAACTGAAATTCTATCTTCTTTCTTTACTTTAATTCTTCACTTTTCAAAATACTTATTACTTCTCAAAGCATACTCCTTAAAACTGAAATTCTATCTTCTTTTCACACTTTACTTCTTTTCTTTTCTAAATACTTATTACTTCTCAAAGCATACTACTTAAAACTGAAACTCTATCTTCTTTTCTTACTTTATTTCTTCACTTTTCTTAATACTTATTACTTCTCAAAGCATACTCCTTAAAACTGAAATTCTATCTTCTTTTCTTACTTTACTTCTTCACTTTTCAAAATACTTATTACTTCTCAAAGCATACTCCTTAAAACTGAAACTCTATCTTCTTTCTTTACTTTATTTCTTCGCTTTTCTACATACTTATTACTTCTCAAAGCATACTACTTAAAACTGAAATTCTATCTTCTTTTCTTACTTTATTTCTTCACTTTTCAAAATACTTATTACTTCTCAAAGCATACTCCTTAAAACTGAAACTCTATCTTCTTTCTTTACTTTAATTCTTCACTTTTCAAAATACTTATTACTTCTCAAAGCATACTCCTTAAAACTGAAATTCTATCTTCTTTCTTTACTTTATTTCTTCACTTTTCTAAATACTTATTACTTATAAAAGCATACTCCTTAAAACTGAAATTCTATCTTCTTGTCACACTTTACTTCTTCACTTTTCTAAATACTTATTACTTCTCAAAGCATACTCCTTAAAACTGAAATTCTATCTTCTTGTCACACTTTACTTCTTCACTTTTCAAAATACTTATTACTTCTCAAAGCATACTCCTTAAAACTGAAATTCTATCTTCTTTTCTTACTTTACATCTTCACTTTTCAAAATACTTATTACTTCTCAAAGCATACTCCTTAAAACTGAAATTCTATCTTCTTTCTTTACTTTATTTCTTCACTTTTCAAAATACTTATTACTTCTCAAAGCATACTCCTTAAAACTGAAATTCTATCTTCTTTCTTTACTTTATTTCTTCACTTTTCTAAATACTTATTACTTCTCAAAGCATACTCCTTAAAACTGAAATTCTATCTTCTTTCTTTACTTTAATTCTTCACTCTTCTAAATACTTATTACTTATAAAAGCATACTCCTTAAAACTGAAATTCTATTTTCTTTTCACATTTTACTTCTTCACTTTTCAAAATACTTATTACTTCTCAAAGCATACTCCTTAAAACTGAAATTCTATCTTCTTTTCTTACTTTACTTCTTCACTTTTCAAAATACTTATTACTTCTCAAAGCATACTCCTTAAAACTGAAACTCTATCTTCTTTCTTTACTTTAATTCTTTTCTTTTTTAAATACTTATTACTTCTCAAAGCATACTCCTTAAAACTGAAATTCTATCTTCTTTTCTTACTTTACTTCTTCACTCTTCTAAATACTTATTACTTATAAAATCATACTCCTTAAAACTGAAATTCTATCTTCTTTTCTTACTTTACTTCTTCACTTTTCAAAATACTTATTACTTCTCAAAGCATACTCCTTAAAACTGAAACTCTATCTTCTTTTCTTACTTTATTTCTTCGCTTTTCTACATACTTATTACTTCTCAAAGCATACTCCTTAAAACTGAAATTCTATCTTCTTTTCTTACTTTACTTCTTCACTTTTCAAAATACTTATTACTTCTCAAAGCATACTCCTTAAAACTGAAACTCTATCTTCTTTCTTTACTTTATTTCTTCGCTTTTCTACATACTTATTACTTCTCAAAGCATACTCCTTAAAACTGAAATTCTATCTTCTTGTCACACTTTACTTCTTCACTTTTCAAAATACTTATTACTTCTCAAAGCATACTCCTTAAAACTGAAATTCTATCTTCTTTTCTTACTTTACTTCTTCACTTTTCAAAATACTTATTACTTCTCAAAGCATACTCCTTAAAACTGAAACTCTATCTTCTTTTCTTACTTTACTTCTTCACTTTTCTAAATACTTATTACTTCTCAAAGCATACTCCTTAAAACTGAAATTCTATCTTCTTGTCACACTTTACTTCTTCACTTTTCAAAATACTTATTACTTCTCAAAGCATACTCCTTAAAACTGAAATTCTATCTTCTTTCTTTACTTTACTTCTTCACTTTTCAAAATACTTATTACTTCTCAAAGCATACTCCTTAAAACTGAAACTCTATCTTCTTTCTTTACTTTACTTCTTCACTTTTCTAAATACTTATTACTTCTCAAAGCATACTCCTTAAAACTGAAATTCTATCTTCTTTTCTTACTTTACTTCTTCACTCTTCTAAATACTTATTACTTATAAAAGCATACTCCTTAAAACTGAAATTCTATCTTCTTTTCTTACTTTACTTCTTCGCTTTTCTACATACTTATTACTTCTCAAAGCATACTCCTTAAAACTGAAATTCTATTTTCTTTTCACACTTTACTTCTTCACTTTTCTAAATACTTATTACTTCTCAAAGCATACTCCTTAAAACTGAAATTCTATCTTCTTTCTTTACTTTAATTCTTCACTTTTCAAAATACTTATTACTTCTCAAAGCATACTCCTTAAAACTGAAATTCTATCTTCTTTTCACACTTTACTTCTTTTCTTTTCTAAATACTTATTACTTCTCAAAGCATACTACTTAAAACTGAAACTCTATCTTCTTTTCTTACTTTATTTCTTCACTTTTCTTAATACTTATTACTTCTCAAAGCATACTCCTTAAAACTGAAATTCTATCTTCTTTTCTTACTTTACTTCTTCACTTTTCAAAATACTTATTACTTCTCAAAGCATACTCCTTAAAACTGAAATTCTATCTTCTTTCTTTACTTTATTTCTTCGCTTTTCTATATACTTATTACTTCTCAAAGCATACTACTTAAAACTGAAATTCTATCTTCTTTTCTTACTTTATTTCTTCACTTTTCTAAATACTTATTACTTCTCAAAGCATACTCCTTAAAACTGAAACTCTATCTTCTTTCTTTACTTTAATTCTTCACTTTTCAAAATACTTATTACTTCTCAAAGCATACTCCTTAAAACTGAAATTCTATCTTCTTTCTTTACTTTATTTCTTCACTTTTCTAAATACTTATTACTTATAAAAGCATACTCCTTAAAACTGAAATTCTATCTTCTTGTCACACTTTACTTCTTCACTTTTCTAAATACTTATTACTTCTCAAAGCATACTCCTTAAAACTGAAATTCTATCTTCTTGTCACACTTTACTTCTTCACTTTTCAAAATACTTATTACTTCTCAAAGCATACTCCTTAAAACTGAAATTCTATCTTCTTTTCTTACTTTACATCTTCACTTTTCAAAATACTTATTACTTCTCAAAGCATACTCCTTAAAACTGAAATTCTATCTTCTTTCTTTACTTTATTTCTTCACTTTTCAAAATACTTATTACTTCTCAAAGCATACTCCTTAAAACTGAAATTCTATCTTCTTTCTTTACTTTATTTCTTCACTTTTCTAAATACTTATTACTTCTCAAAGCATACTCCTTAAAACTGAAATTCTATCTTCTTTCTTTACTTTAATTCTTCACTCTTCTAAATACTTATTACTTATAAAAGCATACTCCTTAAAACTGAAATTCTATCTTCTTTCTTTACTTTAATTCTTCACTTTTCTAAATACTTATTACTTCTCAAAGCATACTACTTAAAACTGAAATTCTATCTTCTTTTCTTACTTTACTTCTTCACTTTTCTAAATACTTATTACTTCTCAAAGCATACTCCTTAAAACTGAAATTCTATCTTCTTGTCACACTTTACTTCTTCACTTTTCAAAATACTTATTACTTCTCAAAGCATACTCCTTAAAACTGAAATTCTATCTTCTTTCTTTACTTTACTTCTTCACTTTTCAAAATACTTATTACTTCTCAAAGCATACTCCTTAAAACTGAAACTCTATCTTCTTTCTTTACTTTACTTCTTCACTTTTCTAAATACTTATTACTTCTCAAAGCATACTCCTTAAAACTGAAATTCTATCTTCTTTTCTTACTTTACTTCTTCACTCTTCTAAATACTTATTACTTATAAAAGCATACTCCTTAAAACTGAAATTCTATCTTCTTTTCTTACTTTACTTCTTCGCTTTTCTACATACTTATTACTTCTCAAAGCATACTCCTTAAAACTGAAATTCTATTTTCTTTTCACACTTTACTTCTTCACTTTTCTAAATACTTATTACTTCTCAAAGCATACTCCTTAAAACTGAAATTCTATCTTCTTTCTTTACTTTATTTCTTCACTTTTCAAAATACTTATTACTTCTCAAAGCATACTCCTTAAAACTGAAATTCTATCTTCTTTTCACACTTTACTTCTTTTCTTTTCTAAATACTTATTACTTCTCAAAGCATACTACTTAAAACTGAAACTCTATCTTCTTTTCTTACTTTATTTCTTCACTTTTCTTAATACTTATTACTTCTCAAAGCATACTCCTTAAAACTGAAATTCTATCTTCTTTTCTTACTTTACTTCTTCACTTTTCAAAATACTTATTACTTCTCAAAGCATACTCCTTAAAACTGAAACTCTATCTTCTTTCTTTACTTTATTTCTTCGCTTTTCTACATACTTATTACTTCTCAAAGCATACTACTTAAAACTGAAATTCTATCTTCTTTTCTTACTTTATTTCTTCACTTTTCAAAATACTTATTACTTCTCAAAGCATACTCCTTAAAACTGAAATTCTATCTTCTTTCTTTACTTTATTTCTTCACTTTTCTAAATACTTATTACTTATAAAAGCATACTCCTTAAAACTGAAATTCTATCTTCTTGTCACACTTTACTTCTTCACTTTTCTAAATACTTATTACTTCTCAAAGCATACTCCTTAAAACTGAAATTCTATCTTCTTGTCACACTTTACTTCTTCACTTTTCAAAATACTTATTACTTCTCAAAGCATACTCCTTAAAACTGAAATTCTATCTTCTTTTCTTACTTTTCTTCTTCACTTTTCTATATACTTATTACTTCTCAAAGCATACTCACTTAAACTGAAATTCTATCTTCTTTTCTTACTTTACTTCTTCACTTTTCTAAATACTTATTACTTCTCAAAGCATACTCCTTAAAACTGAAATTCTATCTTCTTTCTTTACTTTATTTCTTCACTTTTCTAAATACTTATTACTTCTCAAAGCATACTCCTTAAAACTGAAATTCTATCTTCTTTCTTTACTTTAATTCTTCACTCTTCTAAATACTTATTACTTATAAAAGCATACTCCTTAAAACTGAAATTCTATCTTCTTTCTTTACTTTAATTCTTCACTTTTCTAAATACTTATTACTTCTCAAAGCATACTACTTAAAACTGAAATTCTATCTTCTTTTCTTACTTTACTTCTTCACTTTTCTAAATACTTATTACTTCTCAAAGCATACTCCTTAAAACTGAAATTCTATCTTCTTTCTTTACTTTAATTCTTCACTTTTCTTAATACTTATTACTTCTCAAAGCATACTCCTTAAAACTGAAATTCTATCTTCTTTTCTTACTTTACTTCTTCACTTTTCAAAATACTTATTACTTCTCAAAGCATACTCCTTAAAACTGAAATTCTATCTTCTTTTCTTACTTTACATCTTCACTTTTATAAATACTTATTACTTCAAAAAGCATACTCACTTAAAACTGAAACTCTATCTTCTTTCTTTACTTTTCTTCTTCACTTTTCTATATACTTATTACTTCAAAAAGCATACTCACTTAAACTGAAATTCTATCTTCTTTTCTTACTTTACATCTTCACTTTTATAAATACTTATTACCTCTCAAAGCATAATTCTTAAAACTGAAATTCTATCTTCTTTTCTTACTTTTCTTCTTCACTTTTCTATATACTTATTACTTCAAAAAGCATACTCACTTAAACTGAAATTCTATCTTCTTTTCTTACTTTACTTCTTCACTTTTCTAAATACTTATTACTTCTCAAAGCATACTCCTTAAAACTGAAATTCTATTTTCTTTTCACACTTTACTTCTTCACTTTTCTAAATACTTATTACTTCTCAAAGCATACTCCTTAAAACTGAAATTCTATCTTCTTTCTTTACTTTAATTCTTCACTTTTCAAAATACTTATTACTTCTCAAAGCATACTCCTTAAAACTGAAATTCTATCTTCTTTTCACACTTTACTTCTTTTCTTTTATAAATACTTATTACTTCTCAAAGCATACTCCTTAAAACTGAAATTCTATCTTCTTTTCTTACTTTACTTCTTCACTTTTCTAAATACTTATTACTTCTCAAAGCATACTCCTTAAAACTGAAACTCTATCTTCTTTTCTTACTTTACTTCTTCACTTTTCTAAATACTTATTACTTCTCAAAGCATACTCCTTAAAACTGAAATTCTATCTTCTTTCTTTACTTTAATTCTTCACTTTTCAAAATACTTATTACTTCTCAAAGCATACTCCTTAAAACTGAAATTCTATCTTCTTTTCACACTTTACTTCTTTTCTTTTTTAAATACTTATTACTTCTCAAAGCATACTCCTTAAAACTGAAATTCTATCTTCTTTTCTTACTTTACTTCTTCACTTTTCTAAATACTTATTACTTATAAAAGCATACTCCTTAAAACTGAAATTCTATCTTCTTTTCTTACTTTACTTCTTCACTTTTCTAAATACTTAGTACTTCTCAAAGCATACTCCTTAAAACTGAAACTCTATCTTCTTTTCTTACTTTACTTCTTCACTTTTCTAAATACTTATTACTTCTCAAAGCATACTCCTTAAAACTGAAATTCTATCTTCTTTCTTTACTTTACTTCTTCACTTTTCAAAATACTTATTACTTCTCAAAGCATACTCCTTAAAACTGAAACTCTATCTTCTTTTCTTACTTTATTTCTTCACTTTTCTTAATACTTATTACTTCTCAAAGCATACTCCTTAAAACTGAAATTCTATCTTCTTTCTTTACTTTAATTCTTCACTTTTCTAAATACTTATTACTTCTCAAAGCATACTCCTTAAAACTGAAATTCTATCTTCTTGTCACACTTTACTTCTTCACTTTTCAAAATACTTATTACTTATAAAAGCATACTCCTTAAAACTGAAATTCTATCTTCTTTCTTTACTTTAATTCTTCACTTTTCTTAATACTTATTACTTCTCAAAGCATACTCCTTAAAACTGAAACTCTATCTTCTTTCTTTACTTTACTTCTTCACTTTTCTAAATACTTATTACTTCTCAAAGCATACTCCTTAAAACTGAAATTCTATCTTCTTTTCTTACTTTACTTCTTCACTTTTCTAAATACTTAGTACTTCTCAAAGCATACTCCTTAAAACTGAAATTCTATCTTCTTTTCTTACTTTATTTTTTCACTTTTCTTAATACTTATTACTTCTCAAAGCATACTCCTTAAAACTGAAATTCTATCTTCTTTCTTTACTTTAATTCTTCACTTTTCAAAATACTTATTACTTCTCAAAGCATACTCCTTAAAACTGAAATTCTATCTTCTTTCTTTACTTTAATTCTTCACTTTTCTAAATACTTATTACTTCTCAAAGCATACTACTTAAAACTGAAATTCTATCTTCTTTTCTTACTTTACTTCTTCACTTTTCTAAATACTTATTACTTCTCAAAGCATACTCCTTAAAACTGAAATTCTATCTTCTTTCTTTACTTTAATTCTTCACTTTTCTTAATACTTATTACTTCTCAAAGCATACTCCTTAAAACTGAAATTCTATCTTCTTTTCTTACTTTACTTCTTCACTTTTCAAAATACTTATTACTTCTTTAAGCATACTCCTTAAAACTGAAATTCTATCTTCTTTTCTTACTTTACATCTTCACTTTTATAAATACTTATTACCTCTCAAAGCATAATTCTTAAAACTGAAATTCTATCTTCTTTTCTTACTTTTCTTCTTCACTTTTCTATATACTTATTACTTCAAAAAGCATACTCACTTAAACTGAAATTCTATCTTCTTTTCTTACTTTACTTCTTCACTTTTCTAAATACTTATTACTTCTCAAAGCATACTCCTTAAAACTGAAATTCTATTTTCTTTTCACACTTTACTTCTTCACTTTTCTAAATACTTATTACTTCTCAAAGCATACTCCTTAAAACTGAAATTCTATCTTCTTTCTTTACTTTAATTCTTCACTTTTCAAAATACTTATTACTTCTCAAAGCATACTCCTTAAAACTGAAATTCTATCTTCTTTTCACACTTTACTTCTTTTCTTTTATAAATACTTATTACTTCTCAAAGCATACTCCTTAAAACTGAAATTCTATCTTCTTTTCTTACTTTACTTCTTCACTTTTCTAAATACTTATTACTTCTCAAAGCATACTCCTTAAAACTGAAACTCTATCTTCTTTTCTTACTTTACTTCTTCACTTTTCTAAATACTTATTACTTCTCAAAGCATACTCCTTAAAACTGAAATTCTATCTTCTTTCTTTACTTTACTTCTTCACTTTTCAAAATACTTATTACTTCTCAAAGCATACTCCTTAAAACTGAAACTCTATCTTCTTTTCTTACTTTATTTCTTCACTTTTCTTAATACTTATTACTTCTCAAAGCATACTCCTTAAAACTGAAATTCTATCTTCTTTCTTTACTTTAATTCTTCACTTTTCTAAATACTTATTACTTCTCAAAGCATACTCCTTAAAACTGAAATTCTATCTTCTTGTCACACTTTACTTCTTCACTTTTCAAAATACTTATTACTTATAAAAGCATACTCCTTAAAACTGAAATTCTATCTTCTTTCTTTACTTTAATTCTTCACTTTTCTTAATACTTATTACTTCTCAAAGCATACTCCTTAAAACTGAAATTCTATCTTCTTTTCACACTTTACTTCTTTTCTTTTTTAAATACTTATTACTTCTCAAAGCATACTCACTTAAACTGAAATTCTATCTTCTTGTCACACTTTACTTCTTCACTTTTCAAAATACTTATTACTTCTCAAAGCATACTCCTTAAAACTGAAATTCTATCTTCTTGTCACACTTTACTTCTTCACTTTTCAAAATACTTATTACTTCTCAAAGCATACTCCTTAAAACTGAAATTCTATCTTCTTGTCACACTTTACTTCTTCACTTTTCAAAATACTTATTACTTCTCAAAGCATACTCCTTAAAACTGAAATTCTATCTTCTTTCTTTACTTTACTTCTTCACTTTTCAAAATACTTATTACTTCTCAAAGCATACTCCTTAAAACTGAAACTCTATCTTCTTTCTTTACTTTACTTCTTCACTTTTCTAAATACTTATTACTTCTCAAAGCATACTCCTTAAAACTGAAATTCTATCTTCTTTTCTTACTTTACTTCTTCACTCTTCTAAATACTTATTACTTATAAAAGCATACTCCTTAAAACTGAAATTCTATCTTCTTTTCTTACTTTACTTCTTCGCTTTTCTACATACTTATTACTTCTCAAAGCATACTCCTTAAAACTGAAATTCTATTTTCTTTTCACACTTTACTTCTTCACTTTTCTAAATACTTATTACTTCTCAAAGCATACTCCTTAAAACTGAAATTCTATCTTCTTTTCTTACTTTTCTTCTTCACTTTTCTATATACTTATTACTTCAAAAAGCATACTCACTTAAACTGAAATTCTATCTTCTTTTCTTACTTTACTTCTTCACTTTTCTAAATACTTATTACTTCTCAAAGCATACTCCTTAAAACTGAAATTCTATCTTCTTTTCTTACTTTACTTCTTCACTTTTAAAAATACTTATTACTTCTCAAAGCATACTCCTTAAAACTGAAACTCTATCTTCTTTCTTTACTTTATTTCTTCACTTTTCTAAATACTTATTACTTATAAAAGCATACTCCTTAAAACTGAAATTCTATCTTCTTTCTTTACTTTAATTCTTCACTTTTCTTAATACTTATTACTTCTCAAAGCATACTCCTTAAAACTGAAATTCTATCTTCTTTTCTTACTTTACTTCTTCACTTTTCAAAATACTTATTACTTCTTTAAGCATACTCCTTAAAACTGAAACTCTATCTTCTTTTCTTACTTTATTTCTTCGCTTTTCTACATACTTATTACTTCTCAAAGCATACTCCTTAAAACTGAAATTCTATCTTCTTTCTTTACTTTAATTCTTCACTTTTCTAAATACTTATTACTTCTCAAAGCATACTCCTTAAAACTGAAACTCTATCTTCTTTCTTTACTTTAATTCTTCACTTTTCTAAATACTTATTACTTCTCAAAGCATACTCCTTAAAACTGAAACTCTATCTTCTTTCTTTACTTTAATTCTTCACTTTTCAAAATACTTATTACTTCTCAAAGCATACTCCTTAAAACTGAAATTCTATCTTCTTTCTTTACTTTATTTCTTCACTTTTCTAAATACTTATTACTTCTCAAAGCATACTCCTTAAAACTGAAATTCTATCTTCTTGTCACACTTTACTTCTTCACTTTTCAAAATACTTATTACTTCTCAAAGCATACTCCTTAAAACTGAAACTCTATCTTCTTTCTTTACTTTATTTCTTCACTTTTCTAAATACTTATTACTTCTCAAAGCATACTCCTTAAAACTGAAATTCTATCTTCTTTTCACACTTTACTTCTTCACTTTTCTAAATACTTATTACTTCTCAAAGCATACTCCTTAAAACTGAAATTCTATTTTCTTTTCACACTTTACTTCTTCACTTTTCTAAATACTTATTACTTCTCAAAGCATACTCCTTAAAACTGAAATTCTATCTTCTTTCTTTACTTTAATTCTTCACTTTTCAAAATACTTATTACTTCTCAAAGCATAATTCTTAAAACTGAAATTCTATCTTCTTTTCTTACTTTAATTCTTCACTTTTCTAAATACTTATTACTTCTCAAAGCATACTACTTAAAACTGAAATTCTATCTTCTTTTCTTACTTTACTTCTTCACTTTTCTAAATACTTATTACTTCTTTAAGCATACTCCTTAAAACTGAAATTCTATCTTCTTTTCTTACTTTACTTCTTCACTTTTCTACATACTTATTACTTCAAAAAGCATACTCACTTAAACTGAAATTCTATCTTCTTTTCTTACTTTACTTCTTCACTTTTCTAAATACTTATTACTTCTCAAAGCATACTCCTTAAAACTGAAACTCTATCTTCTTTCTTTACTTTATTTCTTCGCTTTTCTACATACTTATTACTTCTCAAAGCATACTCCTTAAAACTGAAATTCTATCTTCTTGTCACACTTTACTTCTTCACTTTTCAAAATACTTATTACTTCTCAAAGCATACTCCTTAAAACTGAAATTCTATCTTCTTTCTTTACTTTATTTCTTCACTTTTCTAAATACTTATTACTTCTCAAAGCATACTCCTTAAAACTGAAATTCTATCTTCTTGTCACACTTTACTTCTTCACTTTTCAAAATACTTATTACTTCTCAAAGCATACTCCTTAAAACTGAAATTCTATCTTCTTTTCTTACTTTACTTCTTCACTCTTCTAAATACTTATTACTTATAAAAGCATACTACTTAAAACTGAAACTCTATCTTCTTTTCTTACTTTATTTCTTCGCTTTTCTACATACTTATTACTTCTCAAAGCATACTCCTTAAAACTGAAATTCTATCTTCTTTTCTTACTTTACTTCTTCACTTTTCTAAATACTTATTACTTCTCAAAGCATACTCCTTAAAACTGAAACTCTATCTTCTTTCTTTACTTTATTTCTTCGCTTTTCTACATACTTATTACTTCTCAAAGCATACTCCTTAAAACTGAAATTCTATCTTCTTGTCACACTTTACTTCTTCACTTTTCAAAATACTTATTACTTCTCAAAGCATACTCCTTAAAACTGAAATTCTATCTTCTTTCTTTACTTTACTTCTTCACTTTTCAAAATACTTATTACTTCTCAAAGCATACTCCTTAAAACTGAAACTCTATCTTCTTTCTTTACTTTACTTCTTCACTTTTCTAAATACTTATTACTTCTCAAAGCATACTCCTTAAAACTGAAATTCTATCTTCTTTTCTTACTTTACTTCTTCACTTTTCAAAATACTTATTACTTCTCAAAGCATACTCCTTAAAACTGAAACTCTATCTTCTTTCTTTACTTTATTTCTTCGCTTTTCTACATACTTATTACTTCTCAAAGCATACTCCTTAAAACTGAAATTCTATCTTCTTTCTTTACTTTATTTCTTCACTTTTCTAAATACTTATTACTTCTCAAAGCATACTCCTTAAAACTGAAATTCTATCTTCTTTTCTTACTTTACATCTTCACTTTTCAAAATACTTATTACCTCTCAAAGCATAATTCTTAAAACTGAAATTCTATCTTCTTTTCTTACTTTTCTTCTTCACTTTTCTATATACTTATTACTTCAAAAAGCATACTCACTTAAACTGAAATTCTATCTTCTTTTCTTACTTTACTTCTTCACTTTTCTAAATACTTATTACTTCTCAAAGCATACTCCTTAAAACTGAAATTCTATCTTCTTTTCTTACTTTACTTCTTCACTTTTCAAAATACTTATTACTTCTCAAAGCATACTCCTTAAAACTGAAACTCTATCTTCTTTCTTTACTTTATTTCTTCGCTTTTCTACATACTTATTACTTCTCAAAGCATACTCCTTAAAACTGAAATTCTATCTTCTTTCTTTACTTTAATTCTTCACTTTTCAAAATACTTATTACTTCTCAAAGCATACTCCTTAAAACTGAAATTCTATCTTCTTTCTTTACTTTAATTCTTCACTTTTCTAAATACTTATTACCTCTCAAAGCATACTCCTTAAAACTGAAATTCTATCTTCTTTTCTTACTTTACTTCTTCACTCTTCTAAATACTTATTACTTCTCAAAGCATACTCCTTAAAACTGAAACTCTATCTTCTTTCTTTACTTTATTTCTTCGCTTTTCTACATACTTATTACTTCTCAAAGCATACTCCTTAAAACTGAAATTCTATCTTCTTGTCACACTTTACTTCTTCACTTTTCAAAATACTTATTACTTCTCAAAGCATACTCCTTAAAACTGAAATTCTATCTTCTTTTCTTACTTTACTTCTTCACTTTTCAAAATACTTATTACTTCTCAAAGCATACTCCTTAAAACTGAAATTCTATCTTCTTTTCTTACTTTACTTCTTCACTTTTCTAAATACTTATTACTTCTCAAAGCATACTCCTTAAAACTGAAACTCTATCTTCTTTCTTTACTTTATTTCTTCGCTTTTCTACATACTTATTACTTCTCAAAGCATACTCCTTAAAACTGAAATTCTATCTTCTTGTCACACTTTACTTCTTCACTTTTCAAAATACTTATTACTTCTCAAAGCATACTCCTTAAAACTGAAATTCTATCTTCTTTCTTTACTTTATTTCTTCACTTTTCTAAATACTTATTACTTATAAAAGCATACTCCTTAAAACTGAAATTCTATCTTCTTTCTTTACTTTAATTCTTCACTTTTCTTAATACTTATTACTTCTCAAAGCATACTCCTTAAAACTGAAATTCTATCTTCTTTTCTTACTTTACTTCTTCACTTTTCAAAATACTTATTACTTCTTTAAGCATACTCCTTAAAACTGAAACTCTATCTTCTTTTCTTACTTTATTTCTTCGCTTTTCTACATACTTATTACTTCTCAAAGCATACTCCTTAAAACTGAAATTCTATCTTCTTTCTTTACTTTAATTCTTCACTTTTCTAAATACTTATTACTTCTCAAAGCATACTCCTTAAAACTGAAACTCTATCTTCTTTCTTTACTTTAATTCTTCACTTTTCTAAATACTTATTACTTCTCAAAGCATACTCCTTAAAACTGAAACTCTATCTTCTTTCTTTACTTTACTTCTTCACTTTTCAAAATACTTATTACTTCTCAAAGCATACTCCTTAAAACTGAAACTCTATCTTCTTTCTTTACTTTACTTCTTCACTTTTCTAAATACTTATTACTTCTCAAAGCATACTCCTTAAAACTGAAATTCTATCTTCTTTTCTTACTTTACTTCTTCACTTTTCAAAATACTTATTACTTCTCAAAGCATACTCCTTAAAACTGAAATTCTATCTTCTTTCTTTACTTTACTTCTTCACTTTTCAAAATACTTATTACTTCTCAAAGCATACTCCTTAAAACTGAAACTCTATCTTCTTTTCTTACTTTACTTCTTCACTTTTCAAAATACTTATTACTTCTCAAAGCATACTCCTTAAAACTGAAATTCTATCTTCTTTCTTTACTTTACTTCTTCACTTTTCAAAATACTTATTACTTCTCAAAGCATACTCCTTAAAACTGAAATTCTATCTTCTTTCTTTACTTTACTTCTTCACTTTTCAAAATACTTATTACTTCTCAAAGCATACTCCTTAAAACTGAAATTCTATCTTCTTTTCTTACTTTACTTCTTCACTTTTCAAAATACTTATTACTTCTCAAAGCATACTCCTTAAAACTGAAATTCTATCTTCTTTCTTTACTTTACTTCTTCACTTTTCAAAATACTTATTACTTCTCAAAGCATACTCCTTAAAACTGAAACTCTATCTTCTTTCTTTACTTTACTTCTTCACTTTTCTAAATACTTATTACTTCTCAAAGCATACTCCTTAAAACTGAAATTCTATCTTCTTTTCTTACTTTACTTCTTCACTTTTCAAAATACTTATTACTTCTCAAAGCATACTCCTTAAAACTGAAATTCTATCTTCTTTCTTTACTTTACTTCTTCACTTTTCAAAATACTTATTACTTCTCAAAGCATACTCCTTAAAACTGAAATTCTATCTTCTTTCTTTACTTTACTTCTTCACTTTTCAAAATACTTATTACTTCTCAAAGCATACTCCTTAAAACTGAAATTCTATCTTCTTTTCTTACTTTACTTCTTCACTTTTCAAAATACTTATTACTTCTCAAAGCATACTCCTTAAAACTGAAATTCTATCTTCTTTCTTTACTTTACTTCTTCACTTTTCAAAATACTTATTACTTCTCAAAGCATACTCCTTAAAACTGAAACTCTATCTTCTTTCTTTACTTTACTTCTTCACTTTTCTAAATACTTATTACTTCTCAAAGCATACTCCTTAAAACTGAAATTCTATCTTCTTTTCTTACTTTACTTCTTCACTTTTCAAAATACTTATTACTTCTCAAAGCATACTCCTTAAAACTGAAACTCTATCTTCTTTCTTTACTTTATTTCTTCGCTTTTCAAAATACTTATTACTTCTCAAAGCATACTCCTTAAAACTGAAATTCTATCTTCTTTTCTTACTTTACTTCTTCACTTTTCAAAATACTTATTACTTCTCAAAGCATACTCCTTAAAACTGAAACTCTATCTTCTTTCTTTACTTTATTTCTTCGCTTTTCTACATACTTATTACTTCTCAAAGCATACTCCTTAAAACTGAAATTCTATTTTCTTTTCACACTTTACTTCTTCACTTTTCTAAATACTTATTACTTCTCAAAGCATACTCCTTAAAACTGAAATTCTATCTTCTTTCTTTACTTTACTTCTTCACTTTTCAAAATACTTATTACTTCTCAAAGCATACTCCTTAAAACTGAAACTCTATCTTCTTTCTTTACTTTACTTCTTCACTTTTCTAAATACTTATTACTTCTCAAAGCATACTCCTTAAAACTGAAATTCTATCTTCTTTTCTTACTTTACTTCTTCACTTTTCAAAATACTTATTACTTCTCAAAGCATACTCCTTAAAACTGAAACTCTATCTTCTTTCTTTACTTTATTTCTTCGCTTTTCTACATACTTATTACTTCTCAAAGCATACTCCTTAAAACTGAAATTCTATTTTCTTTTCACACTTTACTTCTTCACTTTTCTAAATACTTATTACTTCTCAAAGCATACTCCTTAAAACTGAAATTCTATCTTCTTTCTTTACTTTAATTCTTCACTTTTCTAAATACTTATTACTTCTCAAAGCATACTCCTTAAAACTGAAACTCTATCTTCTTTCTTTACTTTAATTCTTCACTTTTCTAAATACTTATTACTTCTCAAAGCATACTCCTTTAAACATAAATTCCAACTTCTTTTCTTACTTTACTTCTTCACTTTTCGAAATACTTATTACTTCTCAAAGCATACTCCTTAAAACATACATTCAAACTTCTTTTCTTACTTTACTTCTTCACTTTTCGAAATACTTAGTACTTCTCAAAGCATACTCCTTAAAACTGAAACTCTATCTTCTTTTCTTACTTTACTTCTTCACTTTTCGAAATACTTATTACACTCAAAGCATACTCCTTAAAACTGAAATTCCAACTTCTTTTCTTACTTTACTTCTTCACTTTTCGAAATACTTAGTACTTCTCAAAGCTTACTCCTTAAAACTGAAATTCCAACTTCTTTTCTTACTTTACTTCTTCACTTTTCTAAATACTTATTACACTCAAAGCATACTCCTTTAAACTGAAACTCTATCTTCTTTTCTTACTTTACTTCTTCACTTTTCGAAATACTTATTACTTCTCAAAGCATACTCCTTAAAACTGAAATTCTATCTTCTTTTCTTACTTTACTTCTTCACTTTTCAAAATACTTATTACTTCTCAAAGCATACTCCTTAAAACTGAAACTCTATCTTCTTTCTTTACTTTATTTCTTCGCTTTTCTACATACTTATTACTTCTCAAAGCATACTCCTTAAAACTGAAATTCTATCTTCTTGTCACACTTTACTTCTTCACTTTTCAAAATACTTATTACTTCTCAAAGCATACTCCTTAAAACTGAAATTCTATCTTCTTTTCTTACTTTACTTCTTCACTTTTCAAAATACTTATTACTTCTCAAAGCATACTCCTTAAAACTGAAACTCTATCTTCTTGTCCCACTTTACTTCTTCACTTTTCTAAATACTTATTACTTCTCAAAGCATACTCCTTAAAACTGAAATTCTATCTTCTTTTCTTACTTTACTTCTTCACTTTTCTAAATACTTATTACTTCTCAAAGCATACTCCTTAAAACTGAAATTCTATCTTCTTGTCACACTTTACTTCTTCACTTTTCAAAATACTTATTACTTCTCAAAGCATACTCCTTAAAACTGAAATTCTATTTTCTTTTCACACTTTACTTCTTCACTTTTCTAAATACTTATTACTTCTCAAAGCATACTCCTTAAAACTGAAATTCTATCTTCTTTCTTTACTTTAATTCTTCACTTTTCTTAATACTTATTACTTCTCAAAGCATACTCCTTAAAACTGAAATTCTATCTTCTTTCTTTACTTTATTTCTTCACTTTTTTAAATACTTATTACTTCTCAAAGCATACTCCTTAAAACTGAAATTCTATCTTCTTTTCTTACTTTACTTCTTCACTTTTCAAAATACTTATTACTTCTCAAAGCATACTCCTTAAAACTGAAACTCTATCTTCTTTCTTTACTTTATTTCTTCGCTTTTCTACATACTTATTACTTCTCAAAGCATACTCCTTAAAACTGAAATTCTATTTTCTTTTCACACTTTACTTCTTCACTTTTCTAAATACTTATTACTTCTCAAAGCATACTCCTTAAAACTGAAATTCTATCTTCTTGTCACACTTTACTTCTTCACTTTTCAAAATACTTATTACTTCTCAAAGCATACTCCTTAAAACTGAAATTCTATCTTCTTGTCACACTTTACTTCTTCACTTTTCAAAATACTTATTACTTCTCAAAGCATACTCCTTAAAACTGAAATTCTATCTTCTTGTCACACTTTACTTCTTCACTTTTCAAAATACTTATTACTTCTCAAAGCATACTCCTTAAAACTGAAATTCTATCTTCTTTCTTTACTTTACTTCTTCACTTTTCAAAATACTTATTACTTCTCAAAGCATACTCCTTAAAACTGAAACTCTATCTTCTTTCTTTACTTTACTTCTTCACTTTTCTAAATACTTATTACTTCTCAAAGCATACTCCTTAAAACTGAAATTCTATCTTCTTTTCTTACTTTACTTCTTCACTCTTCTAAATACTTATTACTTATAAAAGCATACTCCTTAAAACTGAAATTCTATCTTCTTTTCTTACTTTACTTCTTCGCTTTTCTACATACTTATTACTTCTCAAAGCATACTCCTTAAAACTGAAATTCTATTTTCTTTTCACACTTTACTTCTTCACTTTTCTAAATACTTATTACTTCTCAAAGCATACTCCTTAAAACTGAAATTCTATCTTCTTTCTTTACTTTAATTCTTCACTTTTCAAAATACTTATTACTTCTCAAAGCATACTCCTTAAAACTGAAATTCTATCTTCTTTTCACACTTTACTTCTTTTCTTTTTTAAATACTTATTACTTCTCAAAGCATACTCCTTAAAACTGAAATTCTATTTTCTTTTCACACTTTACTTCTTCACTTTTCTAAATACTTATTACTTCTCAAAGCATACTCCTTAAAACTGAAATTCTATCTTCTTTCTTTACTTTAATTCTTCACTTTTCTTAATACTTATTACTTCTCAAAGCATACTCCTTAAAACTGAAATTCTATCTTCTTTTCTTACTTTACTTCTTCACTTTTCTAAATACTTATTACTTCTCAAAGCATACTCCTTAAAACTGAAATTCTATCTTCTTGTCACACTTTACTTCTTCACTTTTCAAAATACTTATTACTTCTCAAAGCATACTCCTTAAAACTGAAATTCTATCTTCTTTCTTTACTTTACTTCTTCACTTTTCAAAATACTTATTACTTCTCAAAGCATACTCCTTAAAACTGAAACTCTATCTTCTTTCTTTACTTTACTTCTTCACTTTTCTAAATACTTATTACTTATAAAAGCATACTCCTTAAAACTGAAATTCTATCTTCTTTTCTTACTTTACTTCTTCACTTTTCAAAATACTTATTACTTCTCAAAGCATACTCCTTAAAACTGAAATTCTATCTTCTTTTCTTACTTTACTTCTTCGCTTTTCTACATACTTATTACTTCTCAAAGCATACTCCTTAAAACTGAAATTCTATCTTCTTGTCACACTTTACTTCTTCACTTTTCTAAATACTTATTACTTCTCAAAGCATACTCCTTAAAACTGAAACTCTATCTTCTTTCTTTACTTTACTTCTTCACTTTTCAAAATACTTATTACTTCTCAAAGCATACTCCTTAAAACTGAAACTCTATCTTCTTTCTTTACTTTACTTCTTCACTTTTCTAAATACTTATTACTTCTCAAAGCATACTCCTTAAAACTGAAATTCTATCTTCTTTTCTTACTTTACTTCTTCACTCTTCTAAATACTTATTACTTATAAAAGCATACTCCTTAAAACTGAAATTCTATCTTCTTTTCTTACTTTACTTCTTCACTTTTCAAAATACTTATTACTTCTCAAAGCATACTCAATAAAACTGAAATTCAATCTTCTTTTCTTACTTTACTACTTCACTTCTCAAAATACTTATTACTTCTCAAAGCATACTCCTTAAAACTGAAACTCTATCTTCTTTCTTTACTTTACTTCTTCACTTTTCTAAATACTTATTACTTCTCAAAGCATACTCCTTAAAACTGAAATTCTATCTTCTTTCTTTACTTTAATTCTTCACTTTTCAAAATACTTATTACTTCTCAAAGCATACTCCTTAAAACTGAAATTCTATCTTCTTTTCACACTTTACTTCTTTTCTTTTTTAAATACTTATTACTTCTCAAAGCATACTCCTTAAAACTGAAATTCTATCTTCTTTTCTTACTTTACTTCTTCACTCTTCTAAATACTTATTACTTATAAAAGCATACTCCTTAAAACTGAAATTCTATCTTCTTTTCTTACTTTACTTCTTCACTTTTCAAAATACTTATTACTTCTCAAAGCATACTCCTTAAAACTGAAATTCTATCTTCTTTTCACACTTTACTTCTTTTCTTTTTTAAATACTTATTACTTCTCAAAGCATACTCCTTAAAACTGAAATTCTATCTTCTTTCTTTACTTTATTTCTTCACTTTTCTAAATACTTATTACTTCTCAAAGCATACTCCTTAAAACTGAAATTCTATCTTCTTTCTTTACTTTAATTCTTCACTTTTCTAAATACTTATTACTTCTCAAAGCATACTCCTTAAAACTGAAATTCTATCTTCTTTCTTTACTTTACTTCTTCACTTTTCAAAATACTTATTACTTATAAAAGCATACTCCTTAAAACTGAAATTCTATCTTCTTTCTTTACTTTACTTCTTCACTTTTATAAATACTTATTACCTCTCAAAGCATAATTCTTAAAACTGAAATTCTATCTTCTTTTCTTACTTTACTTCTTCACTTTTCAAAATACTTATTACTTCTCAAAGCATACTCCTTAAAACTGAAATTCTATCTTCTTTTCTTACTTTACATCTTCACTTTTATAAATACTTATTACTTCTCAAAGCATACTCCTTAAAACTGAAATTCTATCTTCTTTTCTTACTTTACATCTTCACTTTTATAAATACTTATTACCTCTCAAAGCATACTCCTTAAAACTGAAACTCTATCTTCTTTCTTTACTTTATTTCTTCACTTTTCTAAATACTTATTACTTCTCAAAGCATACTCCTTAAAACTGAAATTCTATCTTCTTGTCACACTTTACTTCTTCACTTTTCAAAATACTTATTACTTCTCAAAGCATACTCCTTAAAACTGAAATTCTATTTTCTTTTCACACTTTACTTCTTCACTTTTCTAAATACTTATTACTTCTCAAAGCATACTCCTTAAAACTGAAATTCTATCTTCTTTCTTTACTTTAATTCTTCACTTTTCAAAATACTTATTACTTCTCAAAGCATACTCCTTAAAACTGAAATTCTATCTTCTTTCTTTACTTTATTTCTTCACTTTTTTAAATACTTATTACTTCTCAAAGCATACTCCTTAAAACTGAAATTCTATCTTCTTTTCTTACTTTACTTCTTCACTTTTCAAAATACTTATTACTTCTCAAAGCATACTCCTTAAAACTGAAACTCTATCTTCTTTCTTTACTTTATTTCTTCGCTTTTCTACATACTTATTACTTCTCAAAGCATACTCCTTAAAACTGAAATTCTATTTTCTTTTCACACTTTACTTCTTCACTTTTCTAAATACTTATTACTTCTCAAAGCATACTCCTTAAAACTGAAATTCTATCTTCTTGTCACACTTTACTTCTTCACTTTTCAAAATACTTATTACTTCTCAAAGCATACTCCTTAAAACTGAAATTCTATCTTCTTGTCACACTTTACTTCTTCACTTTTCAAAATACTTATTACTTCTCAAAGCATACTCCTTAAAACTGAAATTCTATCTTCTTGTCACACTTTACTTCTTCACTTTTCAAAATACTTATTACTTCTCAAAGCATACTCCTTAAAACTGAAATTCTATCTTCTTTCTTTACTTTACTTCTTCACTTTTCAAAATACTTATTACTTCTCAAAGCATACTCCTTAAAACTGAAACTCTATCTTCTTTCTTTACTTTACTTCTTCACTTTTCTAAATACTTATTACTTCTCAAAGCATACTCCTTAAAACTGAAATTCTATCTTCTTTTCTTACTTTACTTCTTCACTCTTCTAAATACTTATTACTTATAAAAGCATACTCCTTAAAACTGAAATTCTATCTTCTTTTCTTACTTTACTTCTTCGCTTTTCTACATACTTATTACTTCTCAAAGCATACTCCTTAAAACTGAAATTCTATTTTCTTTTCACACTTTACTTCTTCACTTTTCTAAATACTTATTACTTCTCAAAGCATACTCCTTAAAACTGAAATTCTATCTTCTTTCTTTACTTTAATTCTTCACTTTTCAAAATACTTATTACTTCTCAAAGCATACTCCTTAAAACTGAAATTCTATCTTCTTTTCACACTTTACTTCTTTTCTTTTTTAAATACTTATTACTTCTCAAAGCATACTCCTTAAAACTGAAATTCTATTTTCTTTTCACACTTTACTTCTTCACTTTTCTAAATACTTATTACTTCTCAAAGCATACTCCTTAAAACTGAAATTCTATCTTCTTTCTTTACTTTAATTCTTCACTTTTCTTAATACTTATTACTTCTCAAAGCATACTCCTTAAAACTGAAATTCTATCTTCTTTTCTTACTTTACTTCTTCACTTTTCTAAATACTTATTACTTCTCAAAGCATACTCCTTAAAACTGAAATTCTATCTTCTTGTCACACTTTAATTCTTCACTTTTCAAAATACTTATTACTTCTCAAAGCATACTCCTTAAAACTGAAATTCTATCTTCTTTCTTTACTTTACTTCTTCACTTTTCAAAATACTTATTACTTCTCAAAGCATACTCCTTAAAACTGAAACTCTATCTTCTTTCTTTACTTTACTTCTTCACTTTTCTAAATACTTATTACTTATAAAAGCATACTCCTTAAAACTGAAATTCTATCTTCTTTTCTTACTTTACTTCTTCACTTTTCAAAATACTTATTACTTCTCAAAGCATACTCCTTAAAACTGAAATTCTATCTTCTTTTCTTACTTTACTTCTTCGCTTTTCTACATACTTATTACTTCTCAAAGCATACTCCTTAAAACTGAAATTCTATCTTCTTGTCACACTTTACTTCTTCACTTTTCTAAATACTTATTACTTCTCAAAGCATACTCCTTAAAACTGAAATTCTATCTTCTTTCTTTACTTTAATTCTTCACTTTTCAAAATACTTATTACTTCTCAAAGCATACTCCTTAAAACTGAAATTCTATCTTCTTTTCACACTTTACTTCTTTTCTTTTTTAAATACTTATTACTTCTCAAAGCATACTCCTTAAAACTGAAATTCTATCTTCTTTTCTTACTTTACTTCTTCACTCTTCTAAATACTTATTACTTATAAAAGCATACTCCTTAAAACTGAAATTCTATCTTCTTTTCTTACTTTACTTCTTCACTTTTCAAAATACTTATTACTTCTCAAAGCATACTCCTTAAAACTGAAACTCTATCTTCTTTCTTTACTTTATTTCTTCGCTTTTCTACATACTTATTACTTCTCAAAGCATACTACTTAAAACTGAAATTCTATCTTCTTTTCTTACTTTATTTCTTCACTTTTCAAAATACTTATTACTTCTCAAAGCATACTCCTTAAAACTGAAATTCTATCTTCTTTTCACACTTTACTTCTTTTCTTTTTTAAATACTTATTACTTCTCAAAGCATACTCCTTAAAACTGAAATTCTATCTTCTTTCTTTACTTTATTTCTTCACTTTTCTAAATACTTATTACTTCTCAAAGCATACTCCTTAAAACTGAAATTCTATCTTCTTTCTTTACTTTAATTCTTCACTTTTCTAAATACTTATTACTTCTCAAAGCATACTCCTTAAAACTGAAATTCTATCTTCTTTCTTTACTTTACTTCTTCACTTTTCAAAATACTTATTACTTATAAAAGCATACTCCTTAAAACTGAAATTCTATCTTCTTTCTTTACTTTACTTCTTCACTTTTATAAATACTTATTACCTCTCAAAGCATAATTCTTAAAACTGAAATTCTATCTTCTTTTCTTACTTTACTTCTTCACTTTTCAAAATACTTATTACTTCTCAAAGCATACTCCTTAAAACTGAAATTCTATCTTCTTTTCTTACTTTACATCTTCACTTTTATAAATACTTATTACTTCTCAAAGCATACTCCTTAAAACTGAAATTCTATCTTCTTTTCTTACTTTACATCTTCACTTTTATAAATACTTATTACCTCTCAAAGCATACTCCTTAAAACTGAAACTCTATCTTCTTTTCTTACTTTACTTCTTCACTCTTCTAAATACTTATTACTTATAAAAGCATACTCCTTAAAACTGAAATTCTATCTTCTTTTCTTACTTTACTTCTTCACTTTTCAAAATACTTATTACTTCTCAAAGCATACTCCTTAAAACTGAAATTCTATCTTCTTTCTTTACTTTACTTCTTCACTTTTCAAAATACTTATTACTTCTCAAAGCATACTCCTTAAAACTGAAACTCTATCTTCTTTCTTTACTTTACTTCTTCACTTTTCTAAATACTTATTACTTCTCAAAGCATACTCCTTAAAACTGAAATTCTATCTTCTTTTCTTACTTTACTTCTTCACTTTTCAAAATACTTATTACTTCTCAAAGCATACTCCTTAAAACTGAAACTCTATCTTCTTTCTTTACTTTATTTCTTCGCTTTTCTACATACTTATTACTTCTCAAAGCATACTCCTTAAAACTGAAATTCTATTTTCTTGTCACACTTTACTTCTTCACTTTTCTAAATACTTATTACTTCTCAAAGCATACTCCTTAAAACTGAAATTCTATCTTCTTTCTTTACTTTACTTCTTCACTTTTCTTAATACTTATTACTTCTCAAAGCATACTCCTTAAAACTGAAATTCTATCTTCTTTTCTTACTTTACTTCTTCACTTTTCTAAATACTTATTACTTCTCAAAGCATACTCCTTAAAACTGAAATTCTATCTTCTTGTCACACTTTACTTCTTCACTTTTCAAAATACTTATTACTTCTCAAAGCATACTCCTTAAAACTGAAATTCTATCTTCTTTCTTTACTTTACTTCTTCACTTTTCAAAATACTTATTACTTCTCAAAGCATACTCCTTAAAACTGAAACTCTATCTTCTTTCTTTACTTTATTTCTTCACTTTTCTAAATACTTATTACTTCTCAAAGCATACTCCTTAAAACTGAAATTCTATCTTCTTGTCACACTTTACTTCTTCACTCTTCTAAATACTTATTACTTATAAAAGCATACTCCTTAAAACTGAAATTCTATCTTCTTTTCTTACTTTACTTCTTCACTCTTCTAAATACTTATTACTTATAAAAGCATACTCCTTAAAACTGAAATTCTATCTTCTTTTCTTACTTTACTTCTTCACTTTTCAAAATACTTATTACTTCTCAAAGCATACTCCTTAAAACTGAAACTCTATCTTCTTTCTTTACTTTATTTCTTCACTTTTCTACATACTTATTACTTCTCAAAGCATACTACTTAAAACTGAAATTCTATCTTCTTTTCTTACTTTATTTCTTCGCTTTTCTACATACTTATTACTTCTCAAAGCATACTACTTAAAACTGAAATTCTATCTTCTTTTCTTACTTTATTTCTTCACTTTTCAAAATACTTATTACTTCTCAAAGCATACTCCTTAAAACTGAAATTCTATCTTCTTTCTTTACTTTAATTCTTCACTTTTCAAAATACTTATTACTTCTCAAAGCATACTCCTTAAAACTGAAATTCTATCTTCTTTTCTTACTTTACTTCTTCACTTTTCTAAATACTTATTACTTCTCAAAGCATACTCCTTAAAACTGAAATTCTATCTTCTTGTCACACTTTACTTCTTCACTTTTCAAAATACTTATTACTTCTCAAAGCATACTCAATAAAACTGAAATTCAATCTTCTTTTCTTACTTTACTACTTCACTTCTCAAAATACTTATTACTTCTCAAAGCATACTCCTTAAAACTGAAATTCTATCTTCTTTCTTTACTTTACTTCTTCACTTTTCTAAATACTTATTACTTCTCAAAGCATACTCCTTAAAACTGAAATTCTATCTTCTTTTCTTACTTTACTTCTTCACTTTTCAAAATACTTATTACTTCTCAAAGCATACTCCTTAAAACTGAAATTCTATCTTCTTTTCACACTTTACTTCTTTTCTTTTTTAAATACTTATTACTTCTCAAAGCATACTCCTTAAAACTGAAATTCTATCTTCTTTTCTTACTTTACTTCTTCACTCTTCTAAATACTTATTACTTATAAAAGCATACTCCTTAAAACTGAAATTCTATCTTCTTTTCTTACTTTACTTCTTCACTTTTCTAAATACTTATTACTTCTCAAAGCATACTCCTTAAAACTGAAATTCTATCTTCTTTCTTTACTTTAATTCTTCACTTTTCAAAATACTTATTACTTCTCAAAGCATACTCCTTAAAACTGAAATTCTATCTTCTTTCTTTACTTTAATTCTTCACTTTTCAAAATACTTATTACTTCTCAAAGCATACTCCTTAAAACTGAAATTCTATCTTCTTTTCTTACTTTACTTCTTCACTTTTCAAAATACTTATTACTTCTCAAAGCATACTCCTTAAAACTGAAACTCTATCTTCTTTCTTTACTTTACTTCTTCACTTTTCTAAATACTTATTACTTCTCAAAGCATACTCCTTAAAACTGAAATTCTATCTTCTTGTCACACTTTACTTCTTCACTTTTCAAAATACTTATTACTTCTCAAAGCATACTCCTTAAAACTGAAATTCTATCTTCTTTCTTTACTTTAATTCTTCACTTTTCAAAATACTTATTACTTCTCAAAGCATACTCCTTAAAACTGAAATTCTATCTTCTTTCTTTACTTTATTTCTTCACTTTTCTAAATACTTATTACTTCTCAAAGCATACTCCTTAAAACTGAAACTCTATCTTCTTGTCACACTTTACTTCTTCACTTTTCAAAATACTTATTACTTCTCAAAGCATACTCCTTAAAACTGAAATTCTATCTTCTTGTCACACTTTACTTCTTCACTTTTCAAAATACTTATTACTTCTCAAAGCATACTCCTTAAAACTGAAATTCTATCTTCTTTTCTTACTTTAATTCTTCACTTTTCAAAATACTTATTACTTCTCAAAGCATACTCCTTAAAACTGAAATTCTATCTTCTTTCTTTACTTTATTTCTTCACTTTTCAAAATACTTATTACTTCTCAAAGCATACTCCTTAAAACTGAAATTCTATCTTCTTTCTTTACTTTATTTCTTCACTTTTCTAAATACTTATTACTTCTCAAAGCATACTCCTTAAAACTGAAATTCTATCTTCTTTCTTTACTTTATTTCTTCACTTTTCTAAATACTTATTACTTCTCAAAGCATACTCCTTAAAACTGAAATTCTATCTTCTTTCTTTACTTTACTTCTTCACTTTTCAAAATACTTATTACTTCTCAAAGCATACTCCTTAAAACTGAAATTCTATCTTCTTTTCACACTTTACTTCTTTTCTTTTTTAAATACTTATTACTTCTCAAAGCATACTCCTTAAAACTGAAATTCTATCTTCTTTCTTTACTTTAATTCTTCACTTTTCAAAATACTTATTACTTCTCAAAGCATACTCCTTAAAACTGAAATTCTATCTTCTTTTCTTACTTTACTTCTTCACTTTTCAAAATACTTATTACTTCTCAAAGCATACTCCTTAAAACTGAAACTCTATCTTCTTTCTTTACTTTATTTCTTCACTTTTCAAAATACTTATTACTTCTCAAAGCATACTCCTTAAAACTGAAATTCTATCTTCTTTCTTTACTTTAATTCTTCACTTTTCAAAATACTTATTACTTCTCAAAGCATACTCCTTAAAACTGAAATTCTATCTTCTTTCTTTACTTTAATTCTTCACTTTTCAAAATACTTATTACTTCTCAAAGCATACTCCTTAAAACTGAAATTCTATCTTCTTTTCTTACTTTACTTCTTCACTTTTCAAAATACTTATTACTTCTCAAAGCATACTCCTTAAAACTGAAACTCTATCTTCTTTCTTTACTTTACTTCTTCACTTTTCTAAATACTTATTACTTCTCAAAGCATACTCCTTAAAACTGAAATTCTATCTTCTTGTCACACTTTACTTCTTCACTTTTCAAAATACTTATTACTTCTCAAAGCATACTCCTTAAAACTGAAATTCTATCTTCTTTCTTTACTTTAATTCTTCACTTTTCAAAATACTTATTACTTCTCAAAGCATACTCCTTAAAACTGAAATTCTATCTTCTTTCTTTACTTTATTTCTTCACTTTTCTAAATACTTATTACTTCTCAAAGCATACTCCTTAAAACTGAAATTCTATCTTCTTGTCACACTTTACTTCTTCACTTTTCAAAATACTTATTACTTCTCAAAGCATACTCCTTAAAACTGAAATTCTATCTTCTTGTCACACTTTACTTCTTCACTTTTCAAAATACTTATTACTTCTCAAAGCATACTCCTTAAAACTGAAATTCTATCTTCTTTTCTTACTTTAATTCTTCACTTTTCAAAATACTTATTACTTCTCAAAGCATACTCCTTAAAACTGAAATTCTATCTTCTTTCTTTACTTTATTTCTTCACTTTTCAAAATACTTATTACTTCTCAAAGCATACTCCTTAAAACTGAAATTCTATCTTCTTTCTTTACTTTATTTCTTCACTTTTCTAAATACTTATTACTTCTCAAAGCATACTCCTTAAAACTGAAATTCTATCTTCTTTCTTTACTTTATTTCTTCACTTTTCTAAATACTTATTACTTCTCAAAGCATACTCCTTAAAACTGAAATTCTATCTTCTTTCTTTACTTTACTTCTTCACTTTTCAAAATACTTATTACTTCTCAAAGCATACTCCTTAAAACTGAAATTCTATCTTCTTTTCACACTTTACTTCTTTTCTTTTTTAAATACTTATTACTTCTCAAAGCATACTCCTTAAAACTGAAATTCTATCTTCTTTCTTTACTTTAATTCTTCACTTTTCAAAATACTTATTACTTCTCAAAGCATACTCCTTAAAACTGAAATTCTATCTTCTTTTCTTACTTTACTTCTTCACTTTTCAAAATACTTATTACTTCTCAAAGCATACTCCTTAAAACTGAAACTCTATCTTCTTTCTTTACTTTATTTCTTCACTTTTCAAAATACTTATTACTTCTCAAAGCATACTCCTTAAAACTGAAATTCTATCTTCTTTCTTTACTTTAATTCTTCACTTTTCTAAATACTTATTACTTCTCAAAGCATACTCCTTAAAACTGAAATTCTATCTTCTTTCTTTACTTTAATTCTTCACTTTTCAAAATACTTATTACTTCTCAAAGCATACTCCTTAAAACTGAAATTCTATCTTCTTTCTTTACTTTAATTCTTCACTTTTCTAAATACTTATTACTTCTCAAAGCATACTCCTTAAAACTGAAATTCTATCTTCTTTTCTTACTTTACTTCTTCACTTTTCTAAATACTTATTACTTCTCAAAGCATACTCCTTAAAACTGAAATTCTATCTTCTTTTCTTACTTTACTTCTTCACTTTTCAAAATACTTATTACTTCTCAAAGCATACTCCTTAAAACTGAAATTCTATCTTCTTTCTTTACTTTACTTCTTCACTTTTCAAAATACTTATTACTTCTCAAAGCATACTCCTTAAAACTGAAACTCTATCTTCTTTTCTTACTTTACTTCTTCACTTTTCAAAATACTTATTACTTCTCAAAGCATACTCCTTAAAACTGAAATTCTATCTTCTTTCTTTACTTTACTTCTTCACTTTTCAAAATACTTATTACTTCTCAAAGCATACTCCTTAAAACTGAAATTCTATCTTCTTTCTTTACTTTAATTCTTCACTTTTCTAAATACTTATTACTTCTCAAAGCATACTCCTTAAAACTGAAATTCTATCTTCTTGTCCCACTTTACTTCTTCACTTTTCTAAATACTTATTACTTCTCAAAGCATACTCCTTAAAACTGAAATTCTATCTTCTTGTCACACTTTACTTCTTCACTTTTCAAAATACTTATTACTTCTCAAAGCATACTCCTTAAAACTGAAATTCTATCTTCTTTTCTTACTTTAATTCTTCACTTTTCAAAATACTTATTACTTCTCAAAGCATACTCCTTAAAACTGAAATTCTATCTTCTTTCTTTACTTTATTTCTTCACTTTTCAAAATACTTATTACTTCTCAAAGCATACTCCTTAAAACTGAAATTCTATCTTCTTTCTTTACTTTATTTCTTCACTTTTCTAAATACTTATTACTTCTCAAAGCATACTCCTTAAAACTGAAATTCTATCTTCTTTCTTTACTTTATTTCTTCACTTTTCAAAATACTTATTACTTCTCAAAGCATACTCCTTAAAACTGAAATTCTATCTTCTTTCTTTACTTTATTTCTTCACTTTTCTAAATACTTATTACTTCTCAAAGCATACTCCTTAAAACTGAAATTCTATCTTCTTTCTTTACTTTAATTCTTCACTTTTCAAAATACTTATTACTTCTCAAAGCATACTCCTTAAAACTGAAATTCTATCTTCTTTCTTTACTTTAATTCTTCACTTTTCTAAATACTTATTACTTCTCAAAGCATACTCCTTAAAACTGAAATTCTATCTTCTTTTCTTACTTTACTTCTTCACTTTTCTAAATACTTATTACTTCTCAAAGCATACTCCTTAAAACTGAAATTCTATCTTCTTTCTTTACTTTAATTCTTCACTTTTCAAAATACTTATTACTTCTCAAAGCATACTCCTTAAAACT
The DNA here is from genome assembly GCA_946699065.1 of Loxodes magnus. NCBI lineage: Eukaryota > Ciliophora > Karyorelictea > Loxodida > Loxodidae > Loxodes > Loxodes magnus. The sequence goes on from CAMPDV010001161.1 coordinate 57,494, forward strand.
GAAATTCTATCTTCTTTCTTTACTTTACTTCTTCACTTTTCTAAATACTTATTACTTCTCAAAGCATACTCCTTAAAACTGAAATTCTATCTTCTTTCTTTACTTTAATTCTTCACTTTTCAAAATACTTATTACTTCTCAAAGCATACTCCTTAAAACTGAAATTCTATCTTCTTTCTTTACTTTAATTCTTCACTTTTCTAAATACTTATTACTTCTCAAAGCATACTCCTTAAAACTGAAATTCTATCTTCTTTTCTTACTTTACTTCTTCACTTTTCTAAATACTTATTACTTCTCAAAGCATACTCCTTAAAACTGAAATTCTATCTTCTTTTCTTACTTTACTTCTTCACTTTTCAAAATACTTATTACTTCTCAAAGCATACTCCTTAAAACTGAAATTCTATCTTCTTTCTTTACTTTACTTCTTCACTTTTCAAAATACTTATTACTTCTCAAAGCATACTCCTTAAAACTGAAATTCTATCTTCTTTTCTTACTTTACTTCTTCACTTTTCAAAATACTTATTACTTCTCAAAGCATACTCCTTAAAACTGAAACTCTATCTTCTTTCTTTACTTTATTTCTTCACTTTTCAAAATACTTATTACTTCTCAAAGCATACTCCTTAAAACTGAAATTCTATCTTCTTTTCTTACTTTACTTCTTCACTTTTCAAAATACTTATTACTTCTCAAAGCATACTCCTTAAAACTGAAATTCTATCTTCTTTTCTTACTTTACTTCTTCACTTTTCTACATACTTATTACTTCTCAAAGCATACTCCTTAAAACTGAAATTCTATCTTCTTTCTTTACTTTACTTCTTCACTTTTCAAAATACTTATTACTTCTCAAAGCATACTCCTTAAAACTGAAACTCTATCTTCTTTTCTTACTTTACTTCTTCACTTTTCAAAATACTTATTACTTCTCAAAGCATACTCCTTAAAACTGAAATTCTATCTTCTTTCTTTACTTTACTTCTTCACTTTTCAAAATACTTATTACTTCTCAAAGCATACTCCTTAAAACTGAAATTCTATCTTCTTTTCTTACTTTACTTCTTCACTTTTCTAAATACTTATTACTTCTCAAAGCATACTCCTTAAAACTGAAATTCTATCTTCTTTTCTTACTTTACTTCTTCACTTTTCAAAATACTTATTACTTCTTTAAGCATACTCCTTAAAACTGAAATTCTATCTTCTTTTCTTACTTTACATCTTCACTTTTATAAATACTTATTACCTCTCAAAGCATAATTCTTAAAACTGAAATTCTATCTTCTTTTCTTACTTTATTTCTTCACTTTTCTATATACTTATTACTTCAAAAAGCATACTCACTTAAAACTGAAATTCTATCTTCTTTCTTTACTTTAATTCTTCACTTTTCTAAATACTTATTACTTCTCAAAGCATACTCCTTAAAACTGAAATTCTATCTTCTTTTCTTACTTTACATCTTCACTTTTATAAATACTTATTACTTCTCAAAGCATACTCCTTAAAACTGAAATTCTATCTTCTTTTCTTACTTTACTTCTTCACTTTTCAAAATACTTATTACTTCTCAAAGCATACTCCTTAAAACTGAAATTCTATCTTCTTTTCTTACTTTACTTCTTCACTTTTCAAAATACTTATTACTTCTCAAAGCATACTCCTTAAAACTGAAATTCTATCTTCTTTTCTTACTTTATTTCTTCACTTTTCAAAATACTTATTACTTCTCAAAGCATACTCCTTAAAACTGAAATTCTATCTTCTTTCTTTACTTTATTTCTTCACTTTTCTAAATACTTATTACTTCTCAAAGCATACTCCTTAAAACTGAAATTCTATCTTCTTTCTTTACTTTATTTCTTCACTTTTCTAAATACTTATTACTTCTCAAAGCATACTCCTTAAAACTGAAATTCTATCTTCTTTTCTTACTTTACTTCTTCACTTTTCAAAATACTTATTACTTCTCAAAGCATACTCCTTAAAACTGAAATTCTATCTTCTTTTCACACTTTACTTCTTTTCTTTTTTAAATACTTATTACTTCTCAAAGCATACTCCTTAAAACTGAAATTCTATCTTCTTTCTTTACTTTAATTCTTCACTTTTCAAAATACTTATTACTTCTCAAAGCATACTCCTTAAAACTGAAATTCTATCTTCTTTTCTTACTTTACTTCTTCACTTTTCAAAATACTTATTACTTCTCAAAGCATACTCCTTAAAACTGAAACTCTATCTTCTTTCTTTACTTTATTTCTTCACTTTTCAAAATACTTATTACTTCTCAAAGCATACTCCTTAAAACTGAAATTCTATCTTCTTTCTTTACTTTAATTCTTCACTTTTCTAAATACTTATTACTTCTCAAAGCATACTCCTTAAAACTGAAATTCTATCTTCTTTCTTTACTTTAATTCTTCACTTTTCAAAATACTTATTACTTCTCAAAGCATACTCCTTAAAACTGAAATTCTATCTTCTTTCTTTACTTTAATTCTTCACTTTTCTAAATACTTATTACTTCTCAAAGCATACTCCTTAAAACTGAAATTCTATCTTCTTTTCTTACTTTACTTCTTCACTTTTCTAAATACTTATTACTTCTCAAAGCATACTCCTTAAAACTGAAATTCTATCTTCTTTTCTTACTTTACTTCTTCACTTTTCAAAATACTTATTACTTCTCAAAGCATACTCCTTAAAACTGAAATTCTATCTTCTTTTCTTACTTTACTTCTTCACTTTTCAAAATACTTATTACTTCTCAAAGCATACTCCTTAAAACTGAAATTCTATCTTCTTTCTTTACTTTATTTCTTCACTTTTCTAAATACTTATTACTTCTCAAAGCATACTCCTTAAAACTGAAATTCTATCTTCTTGTCACACTTTACTTCTTCACTTTTCAAAATACTTATTACTTCTCAAAGCATACTCCTTAAAACTGAAATTCTATCTTCTTGTCACACTTTACTTCTTCACTTTTCAAAATACTTATTACTTCTCAAAGCATACTCCTTAAAACTGAAATTCTATCTTCTTTTCTTACTTTAATTCTTCACTTTTCAAAATACTTATTACTTCTCAAAGCATACTCCTTAAAACTGAAATTCTATCTTCTTTCTTTACTTTATTTCTTCACTTTTCAAAATACTTATTACTTCTCAAAGCATACTCCTTAAAACTGAAATTCTATCTTCTTTCTTTACTTTATTTCTTCACTTTTCTAAATACTTATTACTTCTCAAAGCATACTCCTTAAAACTGAAATTCTATCTTCTTTCTTTACTTTATTTCTTCACTTTTCTAAATACTTATTACTTCTCAAAGCATACTCCTTAAAACTGAAATTCTATCTTCTTTTCTTACTTTACTTCTTCACTTTTCAAAATACTTATTACTTCTCAAAGCATACTCCTTAAAACTGAAACTCTATCTTCTTTCTTTACTTTATTTCTTCGCTTTTCTACATACTTATTACTTCTCAAAGCATACTCCTTAAAACTGAAATTCTATTTTCTTTTCACACTTTACTTCTTCACTTTTCTAAATACTTATTACTTCTCAAAGCATACTCCTTAAAACTGAAACTCTATCTTCTTGTCACACTTTACTTCTTCACTTTTCAAAATACTTATTACTTCTCAAAGCATACTCCTTAAAACTGAATTTCTATTTTCTTTCTTTACTTTACTTCTTCACTTTTCTAAATACTTATTACTTCTAAAAGCATACTCCTTAAAACTGAAATTCTATCTTCTTTCTTTACTTTACTTCTTCACTTTTCAAAATACTTATTACTTCTCAAAGCATACTCCTTAAAACTGAAACTCTATCTTCTTTCTTTACTTTACTTCTTCACTTTTCTAAATACTTATTACTTCTCAAAGCATACTCCTTAAAACTGAAATTCTATCTTCTTTTCTTACTTTACTTCTTCACTCTTCTAAATACTTATTACTTATAAAAGCATACTCCTTAAAACTGAAATTCTATCTTCTTTTCTTACTTTACTTCTTCGCTTTTCTACATACTTATTACTTCTCAAAGCATACTCCTTAAAACTGAAATTCTATTTTCTTTTCACACTTTACTTCTTCACTTTTCTAAATACTTATTACTTCTCAAAGCATACTCCTTAAAACTGAAATTCTATCTTCTTTTCTTACTTTACTTCTTCACTTTTCTATATACTTATTACTTCAAAAAGCATACTCACTTAAACTGAAATTCTATCTTCTTTTCTTACTTTACTTCTTCACTTTTCTAAATACTTATTACTTCTCAAAGCATACTCCTTAAAACTGAAATTCTATCTTCTTTCTTTACTTTATTTCTTCACTTTTCTAAATACTTATTACTTCTCAAAGCATACTCCTTAAAACTGAAATTCTATCTTTTTTTCTTACTTTACTTCTTCACTTTTCAAAATACTTATTACTTCTCAAAGCATACTCCTTAAAACGTAAATTATTTCTTCTTTTCTTACTTTACTTCTTCACTTTTCAAAATACTTATTACTTCTCAAAGCATACTCCTTAAAACTGAAATTCTATCTTCTTTTCTTACTTTACTTCTTCACTTTTCAAAATACTTATTACTTCTCAAAGCATACTCCTTAAAACTGAAACTCTATCTTCTTTCTTTACTTTAATTCTTCACTTTTCAAAATACTTATTACTTCTCAAAGCATACTCCTTAAAACTGAAATTCTATCTTCTTTCTTTACTTTATTTCTTCACTTTTCTTAATACTTATTACTTCTCAAAGCATACTCCTTAAAACTGAAATTCTATCTTCTTTTCTTACTTTACTTCTTCACTTTTCTAAATACTTATTACTTATAAAAGCATACTCCTTAAAACTGAAATTCTATCTTCTTTCTTTACTTTACATCTTCACTTTTCAAAATACTTATTACTTCTCAAAGCATACTCCTTAAAACTGAAACTCTATCTTCTTTTCTTACTTTACTTCTTCACTTTTCTAAATACTTATTACTTCTCAAAGCATACTCCTTAAAACTGAAATTCTATCTTCTTTTCTTACTTTACTTCTTCACTTTTCTAAATACTTATTACTTCTCAAAGCATACTCCTTAAAACTGAAACTCTATCTTCTTTCTTTACTTTATTTCTTCGCTTTTCTACATACTTATTACTTCTCAAAGCATACTCCTTAAAACTGAACCTCTATCTTCTTTTCTTACTTTATTTCTTCACTTTTCTAAATACTTATTACTTCTCAAAGCATACTCCTTAAAACTGAAATTCTATCTTTTTTTCTTACTTTACTTCTTCACTTTTCAAAATACTTATTACTTCTCAAAGCATACTCCTTAAAACGTAAATTATTTCTTCTTTTCTTACTTTACTTCTTCACTTTTCTAAATACTTATTACTTCTTTAAGCATACTCCTTAAAACTGAAATTCTATCTTCTTTTCTTACTTTTCTTCTTCACTTTTCTATATACTTATTACTTCAAAAAGCATACTCACTTAAACTGAAATTCTATCTTCTTTTCTTACTTTACTTCTTCACTCTTCTAAATACTTATTACTTATAAAAGCATACTACTTAAAACTGAAACTCTATCTTCTTTTCTTACTTTATTTCTTCGCTTTTCTACATACTTATTACTTCTCAAAGCATACTCCTTAAAACTGAAATTCTATCTTCTTTCTTTACTTTATTTCTTCACTTTTTTAAATACTTATTACTTCTCAAAGCATACTCCTTAAAACTGAAATTCTATCTTCTTTTCTTACTTTACTTCTTCACTTTTCAAAATACTTATTACTTCTCAAAGCATACTCCTTAAAACTGAAACTCTATCTTCTTTCTTTACTTTATTTCTTCGCTTTTCTACATACTTATTACTTCTCAAAGCATACTCCTTAAAACTGAAATTCTATTTTCTTTTCACACTTTACTTCTTCACTTTTCTAAATACTTATTACTTCTCAAAGCATACTCCTTAAAACTGAAATTCTATCTTCTTTCTTTACTTTAATTCTTCACTTTTCTTAATACTTATTACTTCTCAAAGCATACTACTTAAAACTGAAATTCTATCTTCTTGTCACACTTTACTTCTTCACTTTTCAAAATACTTATTACTTCTCAAAGCATACTCCTTAAAACTGAAATTCTATCTTCTTTCTTTACTTTACTTCTTCACTTTTCAAAATACTTATTACTTCTCAAAGCATACTCCTTAAAACTGAAATTCTATCTTCTTTCTTTACTTTACTTCTTCACTTTTCAAAATACTTATTACTTCTCAAAGCATACTCCTTAAAACTGAAACTCTATCTTCTTTCTTTACTTTACTTCTTCACTTTTCTAAATACTTATTACTTCTCAAAGCATACTCCTTAAAACTGAAATTCTATCTTCTTTTCTTACTTTACTTCTTCACTCTTCTAAATACTTATTACTTATAAAAGCATACTCCTTAAAACTGAAATTCTATCTTCTTTTCTTACTTTACTTCTTCGCTTTTCTACATACTTATTACTTCTCAAAGCATACTCCTTAAAACTGAAATTCTATTTTCTTTTCACACTTTACTTCTTCACTTTTCTAAATACTTATTACTTCTCAAAGCATACTCCTTAAAACTGAAATTCTATCTTCTTTCTTTACTTTAATTCTTCACTTTTCAAAATACTTATTACTTCTCAAAGCATACTCCTTAAAACTGAAATTCTATCTTCTTTTCACACTTTACTTCTTCGCTTTTCTACATACTTATTACTTCTCAAAGCATACTCCTTAAAACTGAAATTCTATTTTCTTTTCACACTTTACTTCTTCACTTTTCAAAATACTTATTACTTCTCAAAGCATACTCCTTAAAACTGAAATTCTATCTTCTTTCTTTACTTTACTTCTTCACTTTTCAAAATACTTATTACTTCTCAAAGCATACTCCTTAAAACTGAAACTCTATCTTCTTTTCTTACTTTACTTCTTCACTTTTCAAAATACTTATTACTTCTCAAAGCATACTCCTTAAAACTGAAATTCTATCTTCTTGTCACACTTTACTTCTTCACTTTTCTAAATACTTATTACTTCTCAAAGCATACTCCTTAAAACTGAAATTCTATCTTCTTGTCACACTTTACTTCTTCACTTTTCTAAATACTTATTACTTCTCAAAGCATACTCCTTAAAACTGAAACTCTATCTTTTTTTCTTACTTTACTTCTTCACTTTTCAAAATACTTATTACTTCTCAAAGCATACTCCTTAAAACTGAAATTCTATCTTCTTGTCACACTTTACTTCTTCACTTTTCTAAATACTTATTACTTCTCAAAGCATACTCCTTAAAACTGAAATTCTATCTTCTTGTCACACTTTACTTCTTCACTTTTCTAAATACTTATTACTTCTCAAAGCATACTACTTAAAACTGAAATTCTATCTTCTTGTCACACTTTACTTCTTCACTTTTCAAAATACTTATTACTTCTCAAAGCATACTCCTTAAAACTGAAATTCTATCTTCTTTCTTTACTTTACTTCTTCACTTTTCAAAATACTTATTACTTCTCAAAGCATACTCCTTAAAACTGAAATTCTATCTTCTTTCTTTACTTTATTTCTTCACTTTTCTAAATACTTATTACTTCTCAAAGCATACTCCTTAAAACTGAAATTCTATCTTCTTTCTTTACTTTAATTCTTCACTTTTCAAAATACTTATTACTTCTCAAAGCATACTCCTTAAAACTGAAATTCTATCTTCTTGTCACACTTTACTTCTTCACTTTTCTAAATACTTATTACTTCTCAAAGCATACTCCTTAAAACTGAAATTCTATCTTCTTTTCTTACTTTACTTCTTCACTCTTCTAAATACTTATTACTTATAAAAGCATACTCCTTAAAACTGAAATTCTATCTTCTTTTCTTACTTTACTTCTTCGCTTTTCTACATACTTATTACTTCTCAAAGCATACTCCTTAAAACTGAAATTCTATTTTCTTTTCACACTTTACTTCTTCACTTTTCAAAATACTTATTACTTCTTTAAGCATACTCCTTAAAACTGAAATTCTATCTTCTTTTCTTACTTTACATCTTCACTTTTATAAATACTTATTACCTCTCAAAGCATAATTCTTAAAACTGAAATTCTATCTTCTTTTCTTACTTTTCTTCTTCACTTTTCTATATACTTATTACTTCAAAAAGCATACTCACTTAAACTGAAATTCTATCTTCTTTTCTTACTTTACTTCTTCACTTTTCTAAATACTTATTACTTCTCAAAGCATACTCCTTAAAACTGAAATTCTATCTTCTTTCTTTACTTTAATTCTTCACTTTTCAAAATACTTATTACTTCTCAAAGCATACTCCTTAAAACTGAAATTCTATCTTCTTTCTTTACTTTAATTCTTCACTTTTCAAAATACTTATTACCTCTCAAAGCATAATTCTTAAAACTGAAATTCTATCTTCTTTTCTTACTTTTCTTCTTCACTTTTCTAAATACTTATTACTTCTTTAAGCATACTCACTTAAACTGAAATTCTATCTTCTTTTCTTACTTTACTTCTTCACTTTTCAAAATACTTATTACTTCTCAAAGCATACTCCTTAAAACTGAAACTCTATCTTCTTTCTTTACTTTACTTCTTCGCTTTTCTACATACTTATTACTTCTCAAAGCATACTCCTTAAAACTGAAATTCTATTTTCTTTTCACACTTTACTTCTTCACTTTTCTAAATACTTATTACTTCTCAAAGCATACTCCTTAAAAGTGAAATTCTATCTTCTTTTCTTACTTTACATCTTCACTTTTATAAATACTTATTACCTCTCAAAGCATAATTCTTAAAACTGAAATTCTATCTTCTTTTCTTACTTTTCTTCTTCACTTTTCTATATACTTATTACTTCAAAAAGCATACTCACTTAAACTGAAATTCTATCTTCTTTTCTTACTTTACTTCTTCACTTTTCTAAATACTTATTACTTCTCAAAGCATAATTCTTAAAACTGAAATTCTATCTTCTTTTCTTACTTTTCTTCTTCACTTTTCTACATACTTATTACTTCTCAAAGCATACTCCTTAAAACTGAAATTCTATTTTCTTTCTTTACTTTACTTCTTCACTTTTCTAAATACTTATTACTTCTAAAAGCATACTCCTTAAAACTGAAATTCTATCTTCTTTTCTTACTTTACTTCTTCACTTTTCAAAATACTTATTACTTCTCAAAGCATACTCCTTAAAACTGAAACTCTATCTTCTTTCTTTACTTTATTTCTTCGCTTTTCTACATACTTATTACTTCTCAAAGCATACTCCTTAAAACTGAAATTCTATCTTCTTGTCACACTTTACTTCTTCACTTTTCAAAATACTTATTACTTCTCAAAGCATACTCCTTAAAACTGAAATTCTATCTTCTTTCTTTACTTTAATTCTTCACTTTTCAAAATACTTATTACTTCTCAAAGCATACTCCTTAAAACTGAAATTCTATCTTCTTTCTTTACTTTATTTCTTCACTTTTCTAAATACTTATTACTTCTCAAAGCATACTCCTTAAAACTGAAATTCTATCTTCTTGTCACACTTTACTTCTTCACTTTTCAAAATACTTATTACTTCTCAAAGCATACTCCTTAAAACTGAAATTCTATCTTCTTTTCTTACTTTACTTCTTCACTCTTCTAAATACTTATTACTTATAAAAGCATACTACTTAAAACTGAAACTCTATCTTCTTTCTTTACTTTATTTCTTCGCTTTTCTACATACTTATTACTTCTCAAAGCATACTCCTTAAAACTGAAATTCTATCTTCTTTCTTTACTTTATTTCTTCACTTTTTTAAATACTTATTACTTCTCAAAGCATACTCCTTAAAACTGAAATTCTATCTTCTTTTCTTACTTTACTTCTTCACTTTTCAAAATACTTATTACTTCTCAAAGCATACTCCTTAAAACTGAAACTCTATCTTCTTTCTTTACTTTATTTCTTCGCTTTTCTACATACTTATTACTTCTCAAAGCATACTCCTTAAAACTGAAATTCTAACTTCTTGTCACACTTTACTTCTTCACTTTTCTAAATACTTATTACTTCTCAAAGCATACTCCTTAAAACTGAAATTCTATCTTCTTGTCACACTTTACTTCTTCACTTTTCAAAATACTTATTACTTCTCAAAGCATACTCCTTAAAACTGAAACTCTATCTTCTTTCTTTACTTTAATTCTTCACTTTTCTTAATACTTTTTACTTCTCAAAGCATACTCCTTAAAACTGAAATTCTATCTTCTTTTCTTACTTTACTTCTTCACTCTTCTAAATACTTATTACTTATAAAAGCATACTCCTTAAAACTGAAATTCTATCTTCTTTTCTTACTTTACTTCTTCGCTTTTCTACATACTTATTACTTCTCAAAGCATACTCCTTAAAACTGAAATTCTATTTTCTTTTCACACTTTACTTCTTCACTTTTCTAAATACTTATTACTTCTCAAAGCATACTCCTTAAAACTGAAATTCTATCTTCTTTATTTACTTTAATTCTTCACTTTTCTAAATACTTATTACTTATAAAAGCATACTCCTTAAAACTGAAATTCTATCTTCTTTTCTTACTTTACTTCTTCACTTTTCAAAATACTTATTACTTCTCAAAGCATACTCCTTAAAACTGAAACTCTATCTTCTTTCTTTACTTTATTTCTTCGCTTTTCTACATACTTATTACTTCTCAAAGCATACTACTTAAAACTGAAATTCTATCTTCTTTTCTTACTTTATTTCTTCACTTTTCTTAATACTTATTACTTCTCAAAGCATACTCCTTAAAACTGAAATTCTATCTTCTTTTCTTACTTTACTTCTTCACTTTTCTAAATACTTATTACTTATAAAAGCATACTCCTTAAAACTGAAATTCTATCTTCTTTCTTTACTTTAATTCTTCACTTTTCAAAATACTTATTACTTCTCAAAGCATACTCCTTAAAACTGAAACTCTATCTTCTTTTCTTACTTTACTTCTTCACTTTTCTAAATACTTATTACTTCTCAAAGCATACTCCTTAAAACTGAAACTCTATCTTCTTTTCTTACTTTACTTCTTCACTTTTCAAAATACTTATTACTTCTCAAAGCATACTCCTTAAAACTGAAATTCTATCTTCTTGTCACACTTTACTTCTTCACTTTTCTAAATACTTATTACTTCTCAAAGCATAATTCTTAAAACTGAAATTCTATCTTCTTTTCTTACTTTTCTTCTTCACTTTTCTATATACTTATTACTTCAAAAAGCATACTCACTTAAACTGAAATTCTATCTTCTTTCTTTACTTTATTTCTTCACTTTTCTAAATACTTATTACTTCTCAAAGCATACTCCTTAAAACTGAAATTCTATCTTCTTGTCACACTTTACTTCTTCACTTTTCAAAATACTTATTACTTCTCAAAGCATACTCCTTAAAACTGAAATTCTATCTTCTTTCTTTACTTTAATTCTTCACTTTTCAAAATACTTATTACTTCTCAAAGCATACTCCTTAAAACTGAAATTCTATCTTCTTTCTTTACTTTATTTCTTCACTTTTCTAAATACTTATTACTTCTCAAAGCATACTCCTTAAAACTGAAATTCTATCTTCTTGTCACACTTTACTTCTTCACTTTTCAAAATACTTATTACTTCTCAAAGCATACTCCTTAAAACTGAAATTCTATCTTCTTTTCTTACTTTACTTCTTCACTCTTCTAAATACTTATTACTTATAAAAGCATACTACTTAAAACTGAAACTCTATCTTCTTTCTTTACTTTATTTCTTCGCTTTTCTACATACTTATTACTTCTCAAAGCATACTCCTTAAAACTGAAATTCTATCTTCTTTCTTTACTTTATTTCTTCACTTTTTTAAATACTTATTACTTCTCAAAGCATACTCCTTAAAACTGAAATTCTATCTTCTTTTCTTACTTTACTTCTTCACTTTTCAAAATACTTATTACTTCTCAAAGCATACTCCTTAAAACTGAAACTCTATCTTCTTTTCACACTTTACTTCTTCACTTTTCTAAATACTTATTACTTCTCAAAGCATACTCCTTAAAACTGAAATTCTATTTTCTTTTCACACTTTACTTCTTCGCTTTTCTACATACTTATTACTTCTCAAAGCATACTCCTTAAAACTGAAATTCTATCTTCTTTCTTTACTTTATTTCTTCACTTTTCTAAATACTTATTACTTCTCAAAGCATACTCCTTAAAACTGAAATTCTATCTTCTTTATTTACTTTAATTCTTCACTTTTCTAAATACTTATTACTTATAAAAGCATACTCCTTAAAACTGAAATTCTATCTTCTTTTCTTACTTTACTTCTTCACTTTTCAAAATACTTATTACTTCTCAAAGCATACTCCTTAAAACTGAAACTCTATCTTCTTTCTTTACTTTACTTCTTCACTTTTCTAAATACTTATTACTTCTTTAAGCATACTCCTTAAAACTGAAATTCTATCTTCTTTCTTTACTTTATTTCTTCACTTTTCTTAATACTTATTACTTCTCAAAGCATACTCCTTAAAACTGAAATTCTATCTTCTTTTCTTACTTTACTTCTTCACTTTTCTAAATACTTATTACTTATAAAAGCATACTCCTTAAAACTGAAATTCTATCTTCTTTCTTTACTTTAATTCTTCACTTTTCAAAATACTTATTACTTCTCAAAGCATACTCCTTAAAACTGAAACTCTATCTTCTTTTCTTACTTTACTTCTTCACTTTTCTAAATACTTATTACTTCTCAAAGCATACTCCTTAAAACTGAAATTCTATCTTCTTTTCTTACTTTACTTCTTCACTTTTCTAAATACTTATTACTTCTCAAAGCATAATTCTTAAAACTGAAATTCTATCTTCTTTTCTTACTTTTCTTCTTCACTTTTCTATATACTTATTACTTCAAAAAGCATACTCACTTAAACTGAAATTCTATCTTCTTTTCTTACTTTACTTCTTCACTTTTCTAAATACTTATTACTTCTCAAAGCATACTCCTTAAAACTGAAATTCTATCTTCTTTTCTTACTTTACTTCTTCACTTTTCAAAATACTTATTACTTCTCAAAGCATACTCCTTAAAACTGAAACTCTATCTTCTTTCTTTACTTTATTTCTTCGCTTTTCTACATACTTATTACTTCTCAAAGCATACTCCTTAAAACTGAAATTCTATCTTCTTGTCACACTTTACTTCTTCACTTTTCAAAATACTTATTACTTCTCAAAGCATACTCCTTAAAACTGAAATTCTATCTTCTTTCTTTACTTTAATTCTTCACTTTTCAAAATACTTATTACTTCTCAAAGCATACTCCTTAAAACTGAAATTCTATCTTCTTTCTTTACTTTATTTCTTCACTTTTCTAAATACTTATTACTTCTCAAAGCATACTACTTAAAACTGAAATTCTATCTTCTTTTCTTACTTTATTTCTTCACTTTTCAAAATACTTATTACTTCTCAAAGCATACTCCTTAAAACTGAAACTCTATCTTCTTTCTTTACTTTAATTCTTCACTTTTCAAAATACTTATTACTTCTCAAAGCATACTCCTTAAAACTGAAATTCTATCTTCTTTCTTTACTTTACTTCTTCACTTTTCTAAATACTTATTACTTCTAAAAGCATACTCCTTAAAACTGAAATTCTATCTTCTTTTCTTACTTTACTTCTTCACTTTTCTAAATACTTATTACTTCTCAAAGCAAACTCCTTAAAATTGAAATTCTATCTTCTTTTCTTACTTTACTTCTTCACTTTTCTAAATACTTATTACTTCTCAAAGCATACTACTTAAAACTGAAATTCTATCTTCTTTCTTTACTTTAATTCTTCACTTTTCAAAATACTTATTACTTCTCAAAGCATACTCCTTAAAACTGAAATTCTATCTTCTTTCTTTACTTTAATTCTTCACTTTTCTAAATACTTATTACTTCTCAAAGCATACTACTTAAAACTGAAATTCTATCTTCTTTTCTTACTTTACTTCTTCACTTTTCTAAATACTTATTACTTCTCAAAGCATACTCCTTAAAACTGAAATTCTATCTTCTTTTCTTACTTTACTTCTTCACTTTTCAAAATACTTATTACTTCTCAAAGCATACTCCTTAAAACTGAAATTCTATCTTCTTTCTTTACTTTAATTCTTCACTTTTCAAAATACTTATTACTTCTCAAAGCATACTCCTTAAAACTGAAATTCTATCTTCTTTCTTTACTTTATTTCTTCACTTTTCTAAATACTTATTACTTCTCAAAGCATACTACTTAAAACTGAAATTCTATCTTCTTTTCTTACTTTATTTCTTCACTTTTCAAAATACTTATTACTTCTCAAAGCATACTCCTTAAAACTGAAATTCTATCTTCTTTTCTTACTTTACTTCTTCACTCTTCTAAATACTTATTACTTATAAAAGCATACTCCTTAAAACTGAAATTCTATCTTCTTTTCTTACTTTACTTCTTCACTTTTCAAAATACTTATTACTTCTCAAAGCATACTCCTTAAAACTGAAACTCTATCTTCTTTTCACACTTTACTTCTTCACTTTTCTAAATACTTATTACTTCTCAAAGCATACTCCTTAAAACTGAAATTCTATCTTCTTTTCTTACTTTACTTCTTCACTTTTCAAAATACTTATTACTTCTCAAAGCATACTCCTTAAAACTGAAACTCTATCTTCTTTCTTTACTTTATTTCTTCGCTTTTCTACATACTTATTACTTCTCAAAGCATACTCCTTAAAACTGAAATTCTATTTTCTTTCTTTACTTTACTTCTTCACTTTTCTAAATACTTATTACTTCTAAAAGCATACTCCTTAAAACTGAAATTCTATCTTCTTTTCTTACTTTACTTCTTCACTTTTCTAAATACTTATTACTTCTCAAAGCATACTCCTTAAAACTGAAATTCTATCTTCTTTTCTTACTTTACTTCTTCACTTTTCTAAATACTTATTACTTCTCAAAGCATAATTCTTAAAACTGAAATTCTATCTTCTTTTCTTACTTTTCTTCTTCACTTTTCTATATACTTATTACTTCAATAAGCATACTCCTTAAAACTGAAACTCTATCTTCTTTCTTTACTTTATTTCTTCGCTTTTCTACATACTTATTACTTCTCAAAGCATACTCCTTAAAACTGAAATTCTATTTTCTTTCTTTACTTTACTTCTTCACTTTTCTAAATACTTATTACTTCTAAAAGCATACTCCTTAAAACTGAAATTCTATCTTCTTTTCTTACTTTACTTCTTCACTTTTCTAAATACTTATTACTTCTCAAAGCATACTCCTTAAAACTGAAACTCTATCTTCTTTCTTTACTTTACTTCTTCACTTTTCTAAATACTTATTACTTCTCAAAGCATACTCCTTAAAACTGAAATTCTATCTTCTTTTCTTACTTTACTTCTTCACTTTTCAAAATACTTATTACTTCTCAAAGCATACTCCTTAAAACTGAAACTCTATCTTCTTTCTTTACTTTATTTCTTCGCTTTTCTACATACTTATTACTTCTCAAAGCATACTCCTTAAAACTGAAATTCTATTTTCTTGTCACACTTTACTTCTTCACTTTTCAAAATACTTATTACTTCTCAAAGCATACTCCTTAAAACTGAAATTCTATCTTCTTTTCTTACTTTACATCTTCACTTTTATAAATACTTATTACCTCTCAAAGCATAATTCTTAAAACTGAAATTCTATCTTCTTTTCTTACTTTACTTCTTCACTTTTCTAAATACTTATTACTTCTCAAAGCAAACTCCTTAAAATTGAAATTCTATCTTCTTTTCTTACTTTACTTCTTCACTTTTATAAATACTTATTACCTCTCAAAGCATAATTCTTAAAACTGAAATTCTATCTTCTTTTCTTACTTTTCTTCTTCACTTTTCTATATACTTATTACTTCAAAAAGCATACTCACTTAAACTGAAACTCTATCTTCTTTTCACACTTTACTTCTTCACTTTTCAAAATACTTATTACTTCTCAAAGCATACTCCTTAAAACTGAAATTCTATCTTCTTTTCACACTTTACTTCTTTTCTTTTTTAAATACTTATTACTTCTCAAAGCATACTCCTTAAAACTGAAATTCTATCTTCTTTCTTTACTTTAATTCTTCACTTTTCAAAATACTTATTACTTCTCAAAGCATACTACTTAAAACTGAAATTCTATCTTCTTTTCTTACTTTATTTCTTCACTTTTCTTAATACTTATTACTTCTCAAAGCATACTCCTTAAAACTGAAATTCTATCTTCTTGTCACACTTTACTTCTTCACTTTTCAAAATACTTATTACTTCTCAAAGCATACTCCTTAAAACTGAAATTCTATCTTCTTTCTTTACTTTAATTCTTCACTTTTCAAAATACTTATTACTTCTCAAAGCATACTCCTTAAAACTGAAATTCTATCTTCTTGTCACACTTTACTTCTTCACTTTTCAAAATACTTATTACTTCTCAAAGCATACTCCTTAAAACTGAAATTCTATCTTCTTTTCTTACTTTACTTCTTCACTCTTCTAAATACTTATTACTTATAAAAGCATACTCCTTAAAACTGAAATTCTATCTTCTTTTCTTACTTTACTTCTTCACTTTTCAAAATACTTATTACTTCTCAAAGCATACTCCTTAAAACTGAAACTCTATCTTCTTTTCACACTTTACTTCTTCACTTTTCTAAATACTTATTACTTCTCAAAGCATATTCCTTAAAACTGAAATTCTATCTTCTTTCTTTACTTTACTTCTTCACTTTTCAAAATACTTATTACTTCTCAAAGCATACTCCTTAAAACTGAAATTCTATCTTCTTTCTTTACTTTAATTCTTCACTTTTCTAAATACTTATTACTTCTCAAAGCATACTACTTAAAACTGAAATTCTATCTTCTTGTCACACTTTACTTCTTCACTTTTCTATATACTTATTACTTCTCAAAGCATACTCCTTAAAACTGAAATTCTATCTTCTTTCTTTACTTTATTTCTTCACTTTTCTATATACTTATTACTTCAAAAAGCATACTCACTTAAACTGAAATTCTATCTTCTTTTCTTACTTTACTTCTTCACTTTTCTAAATACTTATTACTTCTCAAAGCATACTCCTTAAAACTGAAATTCTATCTTCTTTTCTTACTTTACTTCTTCACTTTTCAAAATACTTATTACTTCTCAAAGCATACTCCTTAAAACTGAAACTCTATCTTCTTTCTTTACTTTATTTCTTCGCTTTTCTACATACTTATTACTTCTCAAAGCATACTCCTTAAAACTGAAATTCTATTTTCTTTTCACACTTTACTTCTTCACTTTTCTAAATACTTATTACTTCTCAAAGCATACTCCTTAAAACTGAAATTCTATCTTCTTTCTTTACTTTAATTCTTCACTTTTCTTAATACTTTTTACTTCTCAAAGCATACTCCTTAAAACTGAAATTCTATCTTCTTTTCTTACTTTACTTCTTCACTTTTCTAAATACTTATTACTTATAAAAGCATACTCCTTAAAACTGAAATTCTATCTTCTTTCTTTACTTTAATTCTTCACTTTTCTAAATACTTATTACTTCTCAAAGCATACTCCTTAAAACTGAAATTCTATCTTCTTTTCTTACTTTACTTCTTCACTTTTCTAAATACTTATTACTTCTCAAAGCATACTCCTTAAAACTGAAATTCTATCTTCTTTCTTTACTTTAATTCTTCACTTTTCAAAATACTTATTACTTCTCAAAGCATACTCCTTAAAACTGAAATTCTATCTTCTTTCTTTACTTTATTTCTTCACTTTTCTAAATACTTATTACTTCTCAAAGCATACTCCTTAAAACTGAAATTCTATCTTCTTGTCACACTTTACTTCTTCACTTTTCAAAATACTTATTACTTCTCAAAGCATACTCCTTAAAACTGAAATTCTATCTTCTTTTCTTACTTTATTTCTTCACTTTTCTTAATACTTATTACTTCTCAAAGCATACTCCTTAAAACTGAAATTCTAACTTCTTGTCACACTTTACTTCTTCACTTTTCAAAATACTTATTACTTCTCAAAGCATACTCCTTAAAACTGAAATTCTATCTTCTTTCTTTACTTTAATTCTTCACTTTTCAAAATACTTATTACTTCTCAAAGCATACTCCTTAAAACTGAAATTCTATCTTCTTGTCACACTTTACTTCTTCACTTTTCAAAATACTTATTACTTCTCAAAGCATACTCCTTAAAACTGAAATTCTATCTTCTTTTCTTACTTTACTTCTTCACTCTTCTAAATACTTATTACTTATAAAAGCATACTCCTTAAAACTGAAATTCTATCTTCTTTTCTTACTTTACTTCTTCACTTTTCAAAATACTTATTACTTCTCAAAGCATACTCCTTAAAACTGAAACTCTATCTTCTTTTCACACTTTACTTCTTCACTTTTCTAAATACTTATTACTTCTCAAAGCATATTCCTTAAAACTGAAATTCTATCTTCTTTCTTTACTTTAATTCTTACCTTTTCAAAATACTTATTACTTCTCAAAGCATACTCCTTAAAACTGAAATTCTATCTTCTTTTCACACTTTACTTCTTTTCTTTTTTAAATACTTATTACTTCTCAAAGCATACTCCTTAAAACTGAAATTCTATTTTCTTTTCACACTTTACTTCTTCACTTTTCTAAATACTTATTACTTCTCAAAGCATACTCCTTAAAACTGAAATTCTATCTTCTTTCTTTACTTTAATTCTTCACTTTTCAAAATACTTATTACTTCTCAAAGCATACTCCTTAAAACTGAAATTCTATCTTCTTTCTTTACTTTATTTCTTCACTTTTCTAAATACTTATTACTTCTCAAAGCATACTCCTTAAAACTGAAACTCTATCTTCTTTCTTTACTTTACTTCTTCACTTTTCTAAATACTTATTACTTCTCAAAGCATACTCCTTAAAACTGAAATTCTATCTTCTTTTCTTACTTTACTTCTTCACTTTTCAAAATACTTATTACTTCTCAAAGCATACTCCTTAAAACTGAAATTCTATCTTCTTTCTTTACTTTACTTCTTCACTTTTCAAAATACTTATTACTTCTCAAAGCATACTCCTTAAAACTGAAACTCTATCTTCTTTCTTTACTTTACTTCTTCACTTTTCTAAATACTTATTACTTCTCAAAGCATACTCCTTAAAACTGAAATTCTATCTTCTTTTCTTACTTTACTTCTTCACTTTTCAAAATACTTATTACTTCTCAAAGCATACTCCTTAAAACTGAAACTCTATCTTCTTTCTTTACTTTATTTCTTCGCTTTTCTACATACTTATTACTTCTCAAAGCATACTCCTTAAAACTGAAATTCTATTTTCTTTTCACACTTTACTTCTTCACTTTTCTAAATACTTATTACTTCTCAAAGCATACTCCTTAAAACTGAAATTCTATCTTCTTTCTTTACTTTAATTCTTCACTTTTCAAAATACTTATTACCTCTCAAAGCATAATTCTTAAAACTGAAATTCTATCTTCTTTTCTTACTTTTCTTCTTCACTTTTCTATATACTTATTACTTCTCAAAGCATACTCCTTAAAACTGAAATTCTTTCTTCTTTTCTTACTTTACATCTTCACTTTTATAAATACTTATTACCTCTCAAAGCATACTCCTTAAAACTGAAATTCTATCTTCTTTTCTTACTTTACTTCTTCACTTTTCAAAATACTTATTACTTCTCAAAGCATACTCCTTAAAACTGAAATTCTATCTTCTTTTCTTACTTTAGATCTTCACTTTTATAAATACTTATTACCTCTCAAAGCATACTCCTTAAAACTGAAATTCTATCTTCTTTTCTTACTTTACTTCTTCACTTTTCAAAATACTTAGTACTTCTCAAAGCATACTACTTAAAACTGAAATTCTATCTTCTTTTCTTACTTTACTTCTTCACTTTTCAAAATACTTATTACTTCTCAAAGCATACTCCTTAAAACTGAAATTCTATCTTCTTTTCTTACTTTACTTCTTCACTTTTATAAATACTTATTACCTCTCAAAGCATACTCCTTAAAACTGAAATTCTATCTTCTTTTCTTACTTTACTTCTTCACTTTTCTAAATACTTATTACTTCTCAAAGCATACTCCTTAAAACTGAAATTCTATCTTCTTTTCTTACTTTACTTCTTCACTTTTCAAAATACTTATTACTTCTCAAAGCATACTCCTTAAAACTGAAACTCTATCTTCTTTCTTTACTTTATTTCTTCACTTTTCTAAATACTTATTACTTCTCGAAGCATACTCTTAAAACTGAAATTCTATCTTCTTTTCTTACTTTACTTCTTCACTTTTCAAAATACTTATTACTTCTCAAAGCATACTCCTTAAAACTGAAATTCTATCTTCTTTCTTTACTTTATTTCTTCACTTTTCTAAATACTTATTACTTCTCAAAGCATACTCCTTAAAACTGAAATTCTATCTTCTTGTCACACTTTACTTCTTCACTTTTCAAAATACTTATTACTTCTCAAAGCATACTCCTTAAAACTGAAATTCTATCTTCTTTTCTTACTTTACTTCTTCACTCTTCTAAATACTTATTACTTATAAAAGCATACTACTTAAAACTGAAACTCTATCTTCTTTTCTTACTTTATTTCTTCGCTTTTCTACATACTTATTACTTCTCAAAGCATACTCCTTAAAACTGAAATTCTATTTTCTTTTCACACTTTACTTCTTCACTTTTCTAAATACTTATTACTTCTCAAAGCATACTCCTTAAAACTGAAATTCTATCTTCTTTCTTTACTTTAATTCTTTTCTTTTCTACATACTTATTACTTCTCAAAGCATACTCCTTAAAACTGAAATTCTATTTTCTTTTCTTACTTTACTTCTTCACTTTTCTAAATACTTATTACTTCTCAAAGCATACTCCTTAAAACTGAAACTCTATCTTCTTTCTTTACTTTACTTCTTCACTTTTCTAAATACTTATTACTTCTCAAAGCATACTCCTTAAAACTGAAATTCTATCTTCTTTTCTTACTTTACTTCTTCACTTTTCAAAATACTTATTACTTCTCAAAGCATACTCCTTAAAACTGAAACTCTATCTTCTTTCTTTACTTTATTTCTTCACTTTTCTAAATACTTATTACTTCTCGAAGCATACTCTTAAAACTGAAATTCTATCTTCTTTTCTTACTTTACTTCTTCACTTTTCAAAATACTTATTACTTCTCAAAGCATACTCCTTAAAACTGAAATTCTATCTTCTTTCTTTACTTTACTTCTTCACTTTTCTAAATACTTATTACTTCTAAAAGCATACTCCTTAAAACTGAAATTCTATCTTCTTTTCTTACTTTACTTCTTCACTTTTCTAAATACTTATTACTTCTCAAAGCATACTCCTTAAAACTGAAATTCTATCTTCTTTTCTTACTTTACTTCTTCACTTTTCTAAATACTTATTACTTCTCAAAGCATAATTCTTAAAACTGAAATTCTATCTTCTTTTCTTACTTTTCTTCTTCACTTTTCTATATACTTATTACTTCAATAAGCATACTCCTTAAAACTGAAACTCTATCTTCTTTCTTTACTTTATTTCTTCGCTTTTCTACATACTTATTACTTCTCAAAGCATACTCCTTAAAACTGAAATTCTATTTTCTTTCTTTACTTTACTTCTTCACTTTTCTAAATACTTATTACTTCTAAAAGCATACTCCTTAAAACTGAAATTCTATCTTCTTTTCTTACTTTACTTCTTCACTTTTCTAAATACTTATTACTTCTCAAAGCATACTCCTTAAAACTGAAACTCTATCTTCTTTCTTTACTTTACTTCTTCACTTTTCTAAATACTTATTACTTCTCAAAGCATACTCCTTAAAACTGAAATTCTATCTTCTTTTCTTACTTTACTTCTTCACTTTTCAAAATACTTATTACTTCTCAAAGCATACTCCTTAAAACTGAAACTCTATCTTCTTTCTTTACTTTATTTCTTCGCTTTTCTACATACTTATTACTTCTCAAAGCATACTCCTTAAAACTGAAATTCTATTTTCTTGTCACACTTTACTTCTTCACTTTTCAAAATACTTATTACTTCTCAAAGCATACTCCTTAAAACTGAAATTCTATCTTCTTTTCTTACTTTACATCTTCACTTTTATAAATACTTATTACCTCTCAAAGCATAATTCTTAAAACTGAAATTCTATCTTCTTTTCTTACTTTACTTCTTCACTTTTCTAAATACTTATTACTTCTCAAAGCAAACTCCTTAAAATTGAAATTCTATCTTCTTTTCTTACTTTACTTCTTCACTTTTATAAATACTTATTACCTCTCAAAGCATAATTCTTAAAACTGAAATTCTATCTTCTTTTCTTACTTTTCTTCTTCACTTTTCTATATACTTATTACTTCAAAAAGCATACTCACTTAAACTGAAACTCTATCTTCTTTTCACACTTTACTTCTTCACTTTTCAAAATACTTATTACTTCTCAAAGCATACTCCTTAAAACTGAAATTCTATCTTCTTTTCACACTTTACTTCTTTTCTTTTTTAAATACTTATTACTTCTCAAAGCATACTCCTTAAAACTGAAATTCTATCTTCTTTCTTTACTTTAATTCTTCACTTTTCAAAATACTTATTACTTCTCAAAGCATACTACTTAAAACTGAAATTCTATCTTCTTTTCTTACTTTATTTCTTCACTTTTCTTAATACTTATTACTTCTCAAAGCATACTCCTTAAAACTGAAATTCTATCTTCTTGTCACACTTTACTTCTTCACTTTTCAAAATACTTATTACTTCTCAAAGCATACTCCTTAAAACTGAAATTCTATCTTCTTTCTTTACTTTAATTCTTCACTTTTCAAAATACTTATTACTTCTCAAAGCATACTCCTTAAAACTGAAATTCTATCTTCTTGTCACACTTTACTTCTTCACTTTTCAAAATACTTATTACTTCTCAAAGCATACTCCTTAAAACTGAAATTCTATCTTCTTTTCTTACTTTACTTCTTCACTCTTCTAAATACTTATTACTTATAAAAGCATACTCCTTAAAACTGAAATTCTATCTTCTTTTCTTACTTTACTTCTTCACTTTTCAAAATACTTATTACTTCTCAAAGCATACTCCTTAAAACTGAAACTCTATCTTCTTTTCACACTTTACTTCTTCACTTTTCTAAATACTTATTACTTCTCAAAGCATATTCCTTAAAACTGAAATTCTATCTTCTTTCTTTACTTTACTTCTTCACTTTTCAAAATACTTATTACTTCTCAAAGCATACTCCTTAAAACTGAAATTCTATCTTCTTTCTTTACTTTAATTCTTCACTTTTCTAAATACTTATTACTTCTCAAAGCATACTACTTAAAACTGAAATTCTATCTTCTTGTCACACTTTACTTCTTCACTTTTCTATATACTTATTACTTCTCAAAGCATACTCCTTAAAACTGAAATTCTATCTTCTTTCTTTACTTTATTTCTTCACTTTTCTATATACTTATTACTTCAAAAAGCATACTCACTTAAACTGAAATTCTATCTTCTTTTCTTACTTTACTTCTTCACTTTTCTAAATACTTATTACTTCTCAAAGCATACTCCTTAAAACTGAAATTCTATCTTCTTTTCTTACTTTACTTCTTCACTTTTCAAAATACTTATTACTTCTCAAAGCATACTCCTTAAAACTGAAACTCTATCTTCTTTCTTTACTTTATTTCTTCGCTTTTCTACATACTTATTACTTCTCAAAGCATACTCCTTAAAACTGAAATTCTATTTTCTTTTCACACTTTACTTCTTCACTTTTCTAAATACTTATTACTTCTCAAAGCATACTCCTTAAAACTGAAATTCTATCTTCTTTCTTTACTTTAATTCTTCACTTTTCTTAATACTTTTTACTTCTCAAAGCATACTCCTTAAAACTGAAATTCTATCTTCTTTTCTTACTTTACTTCTTCACTTTTCTAAATACTTATTACTTATAAAAGCATACTCCTTAAAACTGAAATTCTATCTTCTTTCTTTACTTTAATTCTTCACTTTTCTAAATACTTATTACTTCTCAAAGCATACTCCTTAAAACTGAAATTCTATCTTCTTTTCTTACTTTACTTCTTCACTTTTCTAAATACTTATTACTTCTCAAAGCATACTCCTTAAAACTGAAATTCTATCTTCTTTCTTTACTTTAATTCTTCACTTTTCAAAATACTTATTACTTCTCAAAGCATACTCCTTAAAACTGAAATTCTATCTTCTTTCTTTACTTTATTTCTTCACTTTTCTAAATACTTATTACTTCTCAAAGCATACTCCTTAAAACTGAAATTCTATCTTCTTGTCACACTTTACTTCTTCACTTTTCAAAATACTTATTACTTCTCAAAGCATACTCCTTAAAACTGAAATTCTATCTTCTTTTCTTACTTTATTTCTTCACTTTTCTTAATACTTATTACTTCTCAAAGCATACTCCTTAAAACTGAAATTCTAACTTCTTGTCACACTTTACTTCTTCACTTTTCAAAATACTTATTACTTCTCAAAGCATACTCCTTAAAACTGAAATTCTATCTTCTTTCTTTACTTTAATTCTTCACTTTTCAAAATACTTATTACTTCTCAAAGCATACTCCTTAAAACTGAAATTCTATCTTCTTGTCACACTTTACTTCTTCACTTTTCAAAATACTTATTACTTCTCAAAGCATACTCCTTAAAACTGAAATTCTATCTTCTTTTCTTACTTTACTTCTTCACTCTTCTAAATACTTATTACTTATAAAAGCATACTCCTTAAAACTGAAATTCTATCTTCTTTTCTTACTTTACTTCTTCACTTTTCAAAATACTTATTACTTCTCAAAGCATACTCCTTAAAACTGAAACTCTATCTTCTTTTCACACTTTACTTCTTCACTTTTCTAAATACTTATTACTTCTCAAAGCATATTCCTTAAAACTGAAATTCTATCTTCTTTCTTTACTTTAATTCTTACCTTTTCAAAATACTTATTACTTCTCAAAGCATACTCCTTAAAACTGAAATTCTATCTTCTTTTCACACTTTACTTCTTTTCTTTTTTAAATACTTATTACTTCTCAAAGCATACTCCTTAAAACTGAAATTCTATTTTCTTTTCACACTTTACTTCTTCACTTTTCTAAATACTTATTACTTCTCAAAGCATACTCCTTAAAACTGAAATTCTATCTTCTTTCTTTACTTTAATTCTTCACTTTTCAAAATACTTATTACTTCTCAAAGCATACTCCTTAAAACTGAAATTCTATCTTCTTTCTTTACTTTATTTCTTCACTTTTCTAAATACTTATTACTTCTCAAAGCATACTCCTTAAAACTGAAACTCTATCTTCTTTCTTTACTTTACTTCTTCACTTTTCTAAATACTTATTACTTCTCAAAGCATACTCCTTAAAACTGAAATTCTATCTTCTTTTCTTACTTTACTTCTTCACTTTTCAAAATACTTATTACTTCTCAAAGCATACTCCTTAAAACTGAAATTCTATCTTCTTTCTTTACTTTACTTCTTCACTTTTCAAAATACTTATTACTTCTCAAAGCATACTCCTTAAAACTGAAACTCTATCTTCTTTCTTTACTTTACTTCTTCACTTTTCTAAATACTTATTACTTCTCAAAGCATACTCCTTAAAACTGAAATTCTATCTTCTTTTCTTACTTTACTTCTTCACTTTTCAAAATACTTATTACTTCTCAAAGCATACTCCTTAAAACTGAAACTCTATCTTCTTTCTTTACTTTATTTCTTCGCTTTTCTACATACTTATTACTTCTCAAAGCATACTCCTTAAAACTGAAATTCTATTTTCTTTTCACACTTTACTTCTTCACTTTTCTAAATACTTATTACTTCTCAAAGCATACTCCTTAAAACTGAAATTCTATCTTCTTTCTTTACTTTAATTCTTCACTTTTCAAAATACTTATTACCTCTCAAAGCATAATTCTTAAAACTGAAATTCTATCTTCTTTTCTTACTTTTCTTCTTCACTTTTCTATATACTTATTACTTCTCAAAGCATACTCCTTAAAACTGAAATTCTTTCTTCTTTTCTTACTTTACATCTTCACTTTTATAAATACTTATTACCTCTCAAAGCATACTCCTTAAAACTGAAATTCTATCTTCTTTTCTTACTTTACTTCTTCACTTTTCAAAATACTTATTACTTCTCAAAGCATACTCCTTAAAACTGAAATTCTATCTTCTTTTCTTACTTTAGATCTTCACTTTTATAAATACTTATTACCTCTCAAAGCATACTCCTTAAAACTGAAATTCTATCTTCTTTTCTTACTTTACTTCTTCACTTTTCAAAATACTTAGTACTTCTCAAAGCATACTACTTAAAACTGAAATTCTATCTTCTTTTCTTACTTTACTTCTTCACTTTTCAAAATACTTATTACTTCTCAAAGCATACTCCTTAAAACTGAAATTCTATCTTCTTTTCTTACTTTACTTCTTCACTTTTATAAATACTTATTACCTCTCAAAGCATACTCCTTAAAACTGAAATTCTATCTTCTTTTCTTACTTTACTTCTTCACTTTTCTAAATACTTATTACTTCTCAAAGCATACTCCTTAAAACTGAAATTCTATCTTCTTTTCTTACTTTACTTCTTCACTTTTCAAAATACTTATTACTTCTCAAAGCATACTCCTTAAAACTGAAACTCTATCTTCTTTCTTTACTTTATTTCTTCACTTTTCTAAATACTTATTACTTCTCGAAGCATACTCTTAAAACTGAAATTCTATCTTCTTTTCTTACTTTACTTCTTCACTTTTCAAAATACTTATTACTTCTCAAAGCATACTCCTTAAAACTGAAATTCTATCTTCTTTCTTTACTTTATTTCTTCACTTTTCTAAATACTTATTACTTCTCAAAGCATACTCCTTAAAACTGAAATTCTATCTTCTTGTCACACTTTACTTCTTCACTTTTCAAAATACTTATTACTTCTCAAAGCATACTCCTTAAAACTGAAATTCTATCTTCTTTTCTTACTTTACTTCTTCACTCTTCTAAATACTTATTACTTATAAAAGCATACTACTTAAAACTGAAACTCTATCTTCTTTTCTTACTTTATTTCTTCGCTTTTCTACATACTTATTACTTCTCAAAGCATACTCCTTAAAACTGAAATTCTATTTTCTTTTCACACTTTACTTCTTCACTTTTCTAAATACTTATTACTTCTCAAAGCATACTCCTTAAAACTGAAATTCTATCTTCTTTCTTTACTTTAATTCTTTTCTTTTCTACATACTTATTACTTCTCAAAGCATACTCCTTAAAACTGAAATTCTATCTTCTTTTCACACTTTACTTCTTCACTTTTCTAAATACTTATTACTTCTCAAAGCATACTCCTTAAAACTGAAATTCTATCTTCTTTCTTTACTTTACTTCTTCACTCTTCTAAATACTTATTACTTATAAAAGCATACTCCTTAAAACTGAAATTCTATCTTCTTTTCTTACTTTACTTCTTCACTTTTCAAAATACTTATTACTTCTCAAAGCATACTCCTTAAAACTGAAACTCTATCTTCTTTTCACACTTTACTTCTTCACTTTTCTAAATACTTATTACTTCTCAAAGCATATTCCTTAAAACTGAAATTCTATCTTCTTTCTTTACTTTAATTCTTACCTTTTCAAAATACTTATTACTTCTCAAAGCATACTCCTTAAAACTGAAATTCTATCTTCTTTTCACACTTTACTTCTTTTCTTTTTTAAATACTTATTACTTCTCAAAGCATACTCCTTAAAACTGAAATTCTATCTTCTTTTCTTACTTTACTTCTTCACTTTTCAAAATACTTATTACTTCTCAAAGCATACTCCTTAAAACTGAAACTCTATCTTCTTTCTTTACTTTATTTCTTCACTTTTCTTAATACTTATTACTTCTCAAAGCATACTCCTTAAAACTGAAATTCTATCTTCTTTCTTTACTTTAATTCTTCACTTTTCAAAATACTTATTACTTCTCAAAGCATACTCCTTAAAACTGAAACTCTATCTTCTTGTCACACTTTAATTCTTCACTTTTCTAAATAGTTATTACTTCTCAAAGCATACTCCTTAAAACTGAAATTCTATCTTCTTTTCTTACTTTACTTCTTCACTTTTCTAAATACTTATTACTTCTCAAAGCATACTCCTTAAAACTGAAATTCTATCTTCTTTCTTTACTTTATTTCTTCACTTTTCAAAATACTTATTACTTCTCAAAGCATACTCCTTAAAACTGAAATTCTATCTTCTTTTCACACTTTACTTCTTTTCTTTTTTAAATACTTATTACTTCTCAAAGCATACTCCTTAAAACTGAAACTCTATCTTCTTTCTTTACTTTACTTCTTCACTTTTCTAAATACTTATTACTTCTCAAAGCATACTCCTTAAAACTGAAATTCTATCTTCTTTTCTTACTTTACTTCTTCACTTTTCAAAATACTTATTACTTCTCAAAGCATACTCCTTAAAACTGAAATTCTATCTTCTTTCTTTACTTTACTTCTTCACTTTTCAAAATACTTATTACTTCTCAAAGCATACTCCTTAAAACTGAAACTCTATCTTCTTTCTTTACTTTACTTCTTCACTTTTCTAAATACTTATTACTTCTCAAAGCATACTCCTTAAAACTGAAATTCTATCTTCTTTTCTTACTTTACTTCTTCACTTTTCAAAATACTTATTACTTCTCAAAGCATACTCCTTAAAACTGAAACTCTATCTTCTTTCTTTACTTTATTTCTTCGCTTTTCTACATACTTATTACTTCTCAAAGCATACTCCTTAAAACTGAAATTCTATTTTCTTTTCACACTTTACTTCTTCACTTTTCTAAATACTTATTACTTCTCAAAGCATACTCCTTAAAACTGAAATTCTATCTTCTTTCTTTACTTTAATTCTTCACTTTTCAAAATACTTATTACCTCTCAAAGCATAATTCTTAAAACTGAAATTCTATCTTCTTTTCTTACTTTTCTTCTTCACTTTTCTATATACTTATTACTTCTCAAAGCATACTCCTTAAAACTGAAATTCTTTCTTCTTTTCTTACTTTACATCTTCACTTTTATAAATACTTATTACCTCTCAAAGCATACTCCTTAAAACTGAAATTCTATCTTCTTTTCTTACTTTACTTCTTCACTTTTCAAAATACTTATTACTTCTCAAAGCATACTCCTTAAAACTGAAACTCTATCTTCTTTCTTTACTTTACTTCTTCACTTTTCTAAATACTTATTACTTCTCAAAGCAAACTCCTTAAAACTGAAATTCTATCTTCTTTCTTTACTTTATTTCTTCACTTTTCTTAATACTTATTACTTCTCAAAGCATACTCCTTAAAACTGAAACTCTATCTTCTTTTCTTACTTTACTTCTTCACTTTTCAAAATACTTATTACTTCTCAAAGCATACTCCTTAAAACTGAAACTCTATCTTCTTTCTTTACTTTATTTCTTCACTTTTCTAAATACTTATTACTTCTCAAAGCATACTCCTTAAAACTGAAATTCTATCTTCTTTCTTTACTTTAATTCTTTTCTTTTTTAAATACTTATTACTTCTCAAAGCATACTCCTTAAAACTGAAATTCTATCTTCTTTTCACACTTTACTTCTTTTCTTTTTTAAATACTTATTACTTCTCAAAGCATACTCCTTAAAACTGAAATTCTATCTTCTTTTCTTACTTTACTTCTTCACTTTTCTAAATACTTATTACTTCTCAAAGCATACTCCTTAAAACTGAAATTCTATCTTCTTTTCTTACTTTACTTCTTCACTTTTCAAAATACTTATTACTTCTCAAAGCATACTCCTTAAAACTGAAACTCTATCTTCTTTCTTTACTTTATTTCTTCACTTTTCTACATACTTATTACTTCTCAAAGCATACTCCTTAAAACTGAAATTCTATCTTCTTGTCACACTTTACTTCTTCACTTTTCAAAATACTTATTACTTCTCAAAGCATACTCCTTAAAACTGAAATTCTATCTTCTTTCTTTACTTTACTTCTTCACTTTTCAAAATACTTATTACTTCTCAAAGCATACTCCTTAAAACTGAAACTCTATCTTCTTTCTTTACTTTACTTCTTCACTTTTCTAAATACTTATTACTTCTCAAAGCAAACTCCTTAAAACTGAAATTCTATCTTCTTTCTTTACTTTACTTCTTCACTTTTCAAAATACTTATTACTTCTCAAAGCATACTCCTTAAAACTGAAACTCTATCTTATTTCTTTACTTTATTTCTTCGCTTTTCTACATACTTATTACTTCTCAAAGCATACTCCTTAAAACTAAAATTCTATTTTCTTTTCACACTTTACTTCTTCACTTTTCAAAATACTTATTACTTCTCAAAGCATACTCCTTAAAACTGAAATTCTATCTTCTTTCTTTACTTTAATTCTTCACTTTTCAAAATACTTATTACTTCTCAAAGCATACTCCTTAAAACTGAAATTCTATCTTCTTTCTTTACTTTATTTCTTCACTTTTCTAAATACTTATTACTTCTCAAAGCATACTCCTTAAAACTGAAATTCTATCTTCTTGTCACACTTTACTTCTTCACTTTTCAAAATACTTATTACTTCTCAAAGCATACTCCTTAAAACTGAAATTCTATCTTCTTTTCTTACTTTACTTCTTCACTCTTCTAAATACTTATTACTTATAAAAGCATACTACTTAAAACTGAAACTCTATCTTCTTTTCTTACTTTATTTCTTCGCTTTTCTACATACTTATTACTTCTCAAAGCATACTCCTTAAAACTGAAATTCTATCTTCTTTCTTTACTTTATTTCTTCACTTTTTTAAATACTTATTACTTCTCAAAGCATACTCCTTAAAACTGAAATTCTATCTTCTTTTCTTACTTTACTTCTTCACTTTTCAAAATACTTATTACTTCTCAAAGCATACTCCTTAAAACTGAAACTCTATCTTCTTTCTTTACTTTATTTCTTCGCTTTTCTACATACTTATTACTTCTCAAAGCATACTCCTTAAAACTGAAATTCTATTTTCTTTTCACACTTTACTTCTTCACTTTTCTAAATACTTATTACTTCTCAAAGCATACTCCTTAAAACTGAAATTCTATCTTCTTTCTTTACTTTAATTCTTCACTTTTCTTAATACTTATTACTTCTCAAAGCATACTCCTTAAAACTGAAATTCTATCTTCTTTTCTTACTTTACTTCTTCACTTTTCTAAATACTTATTACTTCTCAAAGCATACTCCTTAAAACTGAAATTCTATCTTCTTGTCACACTTTACTTCTTCACTTTTCAAAATACTTATTACTTCTCAAAGCATACTCCTTAAAACTGAAATTCTATCTTCTTTCTTTACTTTATTTCTTCGCTTTTCTACATACTTATTACTTCTCAAAGCATACTCCTTAAAACTGAAATTCTATCTTCTTTTCTTTACTTTACTTCTTCACTTTTCAAAATACTTATTACTTCTCAAAGCATACTCCTTAAAACTGAAACTCTATCTTCTTTCTTTACTTTACTTCTTCACTTTTCTAAATACTTATTACTTCTCAAAGCATACTCCTTAAAACTGAAATTCTATCTTCTTTTCTTACTTTACTTCTTCACTTTTCAAAATACTTATTACTTCTCAAAGCATACTCCTTAAAACTGAAATTCTATCTTCTTTTCTTACTTTACTTCTTCGCTTTTCTACATACTTATTACTTCTCAAAGCATACTCCTTAAAACTGAAATTCTATCTTCTTTCTTTACTTTAATTCTTCACTTTTCTACATACTTATTACTTCTCAAAGCATACTACTTAAAACTGAAATTCTATCTTCTTTTCTTACTTTACTTCTTCACTCTTCTACATACTTATTACTTCTCAAAGCATACTCCTTAAAACTGAAATTCTATCTTCTTTTCTTACTTTACTTCTTCACTTTTCAAAATACTTATTACTTCTCAAAGCATACTCCTTAAAACTGAAATTCTATCTTCTTTTCTTACTTTACTTCTTCACTTTTCAAAATACTTATTACTTCTCAAAGCATACTCCTTAAAACTGAAACTCTATCTTCTTTCTTTACTTTATTTCTTCACTTTTCTTAATACTTATTACTTCTCAAAGCATACTCCTTAAAACTGAAATTCTATCTTCTTGTCACACTTTACTTCTTCACTTTTCAAAATACTTATTACTTCTCAAAGCATACTCCTTAAAACTGAAATTCTATCTTCTTTTCTTACTTTACTTCTTCACTTTTCTAAATACTTATTACTTATAAAAGCATACTCCTTAAAACTGAAACTCTATCTTCTTGTCACACTTTAATTCTTCACTTTTCTAAATACTTATTACTTCTCGAAGCATACTCCTTAAAACTGAAATTCTATCTTCTTTCTTTACTTTACTTCTTTTCTTTTTTAAATACTTATTACTTCTCAAAGCATACTCCTTAAAACTGAAACTCTATCTTCTTTCTTTACTTTATTTCTTCACTTTTCTTAATACTTATTACTTCTCAAAGCATACTCCTTAAAACTGAAATTCTATCTTCTTTCTTTACTTTATTTCTTCACTTTTCTAAATACTTATTACTTCTCAAAGCATACTCCTTAAAACTGAAATTCTATCTTCTTTCTTTACTTTAATTCTTTTCTTTTTTAAATACTTATTACTTCTCAAAGCATACTCCTTAAAACTGAAATTCTATCTTCTTTTCTTACTTTACTTCTTCACTCTTCTAAATACTTATTACTTATAAAAGCATACTCCTTAAAACTGAAATTCTATCTTCTTTTCTTACTTTACTTCTTCACTTTTCAAAATACTTATTACTTCTCAAAGCATACTCCTTAAAACTGAAACTCTATCTTCTTTCTTTACTTTATTTCTTCGCTTTTCTACATACTTATTACTTCTCAAAGCATACTCCTTAAAACTGAAATTCTATTTTCTTTTCACACTTTACTTCTTCACTTTTCTACATACTTATTACTTCTCAAAGCATACTCCTTAAAACTGAAATTCTATCTTCTTTTCTTACTTTACTTCTTCACTTTTCAAAATACTTATTACTTCTCAAAGCATACTCCTTAAAACTGAAATTCTATCTTCTTTTCACACTTTACTTCTTTTCTTTTTTAAATACTTATTACTTATAAAAGCATACTCCTTAAAACTGAAATTCTATCTTCTTTCTTTACTTTAATTCTTCACTTTTCAAAATACTTATTACTTCTCAAAGCATACTCCTTAAAACTGAAATTCTATCTTCTTTTCTTACTTTACTTCTTCACTTTTCAAAATACTTATTACTTCTCAAAGCATACTCCTTAAAACTGAAACTCTATTTTCTTTCTTTACTTTATTTCTTCGCTTTTCTACATACTTATTACTTCTCAAAGCATACTCCTTAAAACTGAAACTCTATCTTCTTTCTTTACTTTATTTCTTCACTTTTCTAAATAGTTATTACTTCTCAAAGCATACTCCTTAAAACTGAAATTCTATCTTCTTTCTTTACTTTATTTCTTCACTTTTCTAAATACTTATTACTTCTCAAAGCATACTCCTTAAAACTGAAATTCTATCTTCTTGTCACACTTTACTTCTTCACTTTTCTAAATAGTTATTACTTCTCAAAGCATACTCCTTAAAACTGAAATTCTATCTTCTTTCTTTACTTTATTTCTTCACTTTTCTAAATACTTATTACTTCTCAAAGCATACTCCTTAAAACTGAAATTCTATCTTCTTGTCACACTTTACTTCTTCACTTTTCAAAATACTTATTACTTCTCAAAGCATACTCCTTAAAACTGAAATTCTATCTTCTTTCTTTACTTTATTTCTTCACTTTTCTAAATACTTATTACTTCTCAAAGCATACTCCTTAAAACTGAAATTCTATCTTCTTGTCACACTTTACTTCTTCACTTTTCAAAATACTTATTACTTCTCAAAGCATGCTCCTTAAAACTGAAATTCTATCTTCTTTCTTTACTTTACTTCTTCACTTTTCAAAATACTTATTACTTCTCAAAGCATACTCCTTAAAACTGAAACTCTATCTTCTTTCTTTACTTTACTTCTTCACTTTTCTAAATACTTATTACTTATAAAAGCATACTCCTTAAAACTGAAATTCTATCTTCTTTTCTTACTTTACTTCTTCACTTTTCAAAATACTTATTACTTCTCAAAGCATACTCCTTAAAACTGAAACTCTATCTTCTTTCTTTACTTTATTTCTTCGCTTTTCTACATACTTATTACTTCTCAAAGCATACTCCTTAAAACTGAAACTCTATCTTCTTTTCTTACTTTACTTCTTCACTCTTCTAAATACTTATTACTTATAAAAGCATACTCCTTAAAACTGAAATTCTATCTTCTTTTCTTACTTTACTTCTTCACTTTTCAAAATACTTATTACTTCTCAAAGCATACTCCTTAAAACTGAAACTCTATCTTCTTTCTTTACTTTATTTCTTCGCTTTTCTACATACTTATTACTTCTCAAAGCATACTCCTTAAAACTGAAATTCTATTTTCTTTTCACACTTTACTTCTTCACTTTTCTAAATACTTATTACTTCTCAAAGCATACTCCTTAAAACTGAAATTCTATCTTCTTTTCTTACTTTATTTCTTCACTTTTCAAAATACTTATTACTTCTCAAAGCATACTCCTTAAAACTGAAACTCTATCTTCTTTTCTTACTTTACTTCTTCACTTTTCAAAATACTTATTACTTCTCAAAGCATACTCCTTAAAACTGAAACTCTATCTTCTTTCTTTACTTTATTTCTTCACTTTTCTAAATACTTATTACTTCTCAAAGCATACTCCTTAAAACTGAAATTCTATCTTCTTTCTTTACTTTAATTCTTTTCTTTTTTAAATACTTATTACTTCTCAAAGCATACTCCTTAAAACTGAAATTCTATCTTCTTTTCTTACTTTACTTCTTCACTCTTCTAAATACTTATTACTTATAAAAGCATACTCCTTAAAACTGAAATTCTATCTTCTTTTCTTACTTTACTTCTTCACTTTTCAAAATACTTATTACTTCTCAAAGCATACTCCTTAAAACTGAAACTCTATCTTCTTTCTTTACTTTATTTCTTCGCTTTTCTACATACTTATTACTTCTCAAAGCATACTCCTTAAAACTGAAACTCTATCTTCTTTTCTTACTTTACTTCTTCACTTTTCTAAATACTAATTACTTATAAAAGCATACTCCTTAAAACTGAAATTCTATCTTCTTTTCTTACTTTACTTCTTCACTTTTCAAAATACTTATTACTTCTCAAAGCATACTCCTTAAAACTGAAACTCTATCTTCTTTCTTTACTTTATTTCTTCGCTTTTCTACATACTTATTACTTCTCAAAGCATACTCCTTAAAACTGAAATTCTATTTTCTTTTCACACTTTACTTCTTCACTTTTCTAAATACTTATTACTTCTCAAAGCATACTCCTTAAAACTGAAATTCTATCTTCTTTTCTTACTTTACTTCTTCACTTTTCAAAATACTTATTACTTCTCAAAGCATACTCCTTAAAACTGAAATTCTATCTTCTTTTCTTACTTTACTTCTTCACTTTTCAAAATACTTATTACTTCTCAAAGCATACTCCTTAAAACTGAAACTCTATCTTCTTTCTTTACTTTATTTCTTCACTTTTCTAAATACTTATTACTTCTCAAAGCATACTCCTTAAAACTGAAACTCTATCTTCTTTCTTTACTTTATTTCTTCGCTTTTCTACATACTTATTACTTCTCAAAGCATACTCCTTAAAACTGAAATTCTATTTTCTTTTCACACTTTACTTCTTCACTTTTCTAAATAGTTATTACTTCTCAAAGCATACTCCTTAAAACTGAAATTCTATCTTCTTTTCTTACTTTACTTCTTCACTTTTCAAAATACTTATTACTTCTCAAAGCATACTCCTTAAAACTGAAATTCTATCTTCTTTTCACACTTTACTTCTTTTCTTTTTTAAATACTTATTACTTATAAAAGCATACTCCTTAAAACTGAAATTCTATCTTCTTTCTTTACTTTACTTCTTCACTTTTCAAAATACTTATTACTTCTCAAAGCATACTCCTTAAAACTGAAACTCTATCTTCTTTCTTTACTTTATTTCTTCACTTTTCTAAATACTTATTACTTCTCAAAGCATACTCCTTAAAACTGAAATTCTATCTTCTTTCTTTACTTTAATTCTTTTCTTTTTTAAATACTTATTACTTCTCAAAGCATACTCCTTAAAACTGAAATTCTATCTTCTTTTCTTACTTTACTTCTTCACTCTTCTAAATACTTATTACTTATAAAAGCATACTCCTTAAAACTGAAATTCTATCTTCTTTTCTTACTTTACTTCTTCACTTTTCAAAATACTTATTACTTCTCAAAGCATACTCCTTAAAACTGAAACTCTATCTTCTTTCTTTACTTTATTTCTTCGCTTTTCTACATACTTATTACTTCTCAAAGCATACTCCTTAAAACTGAAATTCTATCTTCTTTCTTTACTTTAATTCTTCACTTTTCTTAATACTTATTACTTCTCAAAGCATACTCCTTAAAACTGAAATTCTATCTTCTTTTCTTACTTTACTTCTTCACTTTTCAAAATACTTATTACTTCTCAAAGCATACTCCTTAAAACTGAAATTCTATCTTCTTGTCACACTTTACTTCTTCACTTTTCTAAATACTTATTACTTCTCAAAGCATACTCCTTAAAACTGAAATTCTATCTTCTTGTCACACTTTACTTCTTCACTTTTCAAAATACTTATTACTTCTCAAAGCATACTCCTTAAAACTGAAATTCTATCTTCTTTCTTTACTTTACTTCTTCGCTTTTCTACATACTTATTACTTCTCAAAGCATACTCCTTAAAACTGAAATTCTATCTTCTTTCTTTACTTTACTTCTTCGCTTTTCTACATACTTATTACTTCTCAAAGCATACTCCTTAAAACTGAAATTCTATCTTCTTTCTTTACTTTAATTCTTCACTTTTCAAAATACTTATTACTTCTCAAAGCATACTCCTTAAAACTGAAATTCTATCTTCTTTTCTTACTTTACTTCTTCACTTTTCTTAATACTTATTACTTATAAAAGCATACTCCTTAAAACTGAAATTCTATCTTCTTTTCTTACTTTACTTCTTCACTTTTCAAAATACTTATTACTTCTCAAAGCATACTCCTTAAAACTGAAACTCTATCTTCTTTCTTTACTTTATTTCTTCGCTTTTCTACATACTTATTACTTCTCAAAGCATACTCCTTAAAACTGAAATTCTATTTTCTTTTCACACTTTACTTCTTCACTTTTCTAAATACTTATTACTTCTCAAAGCATACTCCTTAAAACTGAAATTCTATCTTCTTTCTTTACTTTAATTCTTCACTTTTCAAAATACTTATTACTTCTCAAAGCATACTCCTTAAAACTGAAATTCTATCTTCTTTTCTTACTTTACTTCTTCACTTTTCAAAATACTTATTACTTCTCAAAGCATACTCCTTAAAACTGAAACTCTATCTTCTTTCTTTACTTTATTTCTTCGCTTTTCTACATACTTATTACTTCTCAAAGCATACTCCTTAAAACTGAAATTCTATTTTCTTTTCACACTTTACTTCTTCACTTTTCTAAATACTTATTACTTCTCAAAGCATACTCCTTAAAACTGAAATTCTATCTTCTTTCTTTACTTTACTTCTTCACTTTTCTAAATACTTATTACTTCTCAAAGCATACTCCTTAAAACTGAAATTCTATCTTCTTTTCTTACTTTACTTCTTCACTTTTCAAAATACTTATTACTTCTCAAAGCATACTCCTTAAAACTGAAACTCTATCTTCTTTCTTTACTTTATTTCTTCACTTTTCTAAATACTTATTACTTATAAAAGCATACTCCTTAAAACTGAAATTCTATCTTCTTTCTTTACTTTAATTCTTTTCTTTTTTAAATACTTATTACTTCTCAAAGCATACTCCTTAAAACTGAAATTCTATCTTCTTTTCTTACTTTACTTCTTCACTCTTCTAAATACTTATTACTTATAAAAGCATACTCCTTAAAACTGAAATTCTATCTTCTTTTCTTACTTTACTTCTTCACTTTTCAAAATACTTATTACTTCTCAAAGCATACTCCTTAAAACTGAAACTCTATCTTCTTTCTTTACTTTAATTCTTTTCTTTTTTAAATACTTATTACTTCTCAAAGCATACTCCTTAAAACTGAAACTCTATCTTCTTTTCTTACTTTACTTCTTCACTTTTCAAAATACTTATTACTTCTCAAAGCATACTCCTTAAAACTGAAATTCTATCAACTTTTCTTACTTTACTTCTTCGCTTTTCTACATACTTATTACTTCTCAAAGCATACTCCTTAAAACTGAAATTCTATCTTCTTTCTTTACTTTAATTCTTCACTTTTCTAAATACTTATTACTTCTCAAAGCATACTCCTTAAAACTGAAATTCTATCTTCTTGTCACACTTTACTTCTTCACTTTTCAAAATACTTATTACTTCTCAAAGCATACTCCTTAAAACTGAAATTCTATCTTCTTTCTTTACTTTAATTCTTCACTTTTCAAAATACTTATTACTTCTCAAAGCATACTCCTTAAAACTGAAATTCTATCTTCTTTCTTTACTTTATTTCTTCACTTTTCTAAATACTTATTACTTCTCAAAGCATACTCCTTAAAACTGAAATTCTATCTTCTTGTCACACTTTACTTCTTCACTTTTCTAAATACTTATTACTTCTCAAAGCATACTCCTTAAAACTGAAATTCTATCTTCTTTCTTTACTTTAATTCTTTTCTTTTTTAAATACTTATTACTTCTCAAAGCATACTCCTTAAAACTGAAATTCTATCTTCTTTTCTTACTTTACTTCTTCACTCTTCTAATACTTATTACTTATAAAAGCATACTCCTTAAAACTGAAATTCTATCTTCTTTTCTTACTTTACTTCTTCACTTTTCAAAATACTTATTACTTCTCAAAGCATACTCCTTAAAACTGAAACTCTATCTTCTTTCTTTACTTTATTTCTTCGCTTTTCTACATACTTATTACTTCTCAAAGCATACTCCTTAAAACTGAAACTCTATCTTCTTTTCTTACTTTACTTCTTCACTTTTCAAAATACTTATTACTTCTCAAAGCATACTCCTTAAAACTGAAATTCTATCTTCTTTTCTTACTTTACTTCTTCGCTTTTCTACATACTTATTACTTCTCAAAGCATACTCCTTAAAACTGAAATTCTATCTTCTTTCTTTACTTTAATTCTTCACTTTTCAAAATACTTATTACTTCTCAAAGCATACTCCTTAAAACTGAAATTCTATCTTCTTTTCACACTTTACTTCTTTTCTTTTTT
This sequence comes from Loxodes magnus, assembly GCA_946699065.1. Lineage (NCBI taxonomy): Eukaryota > Ciliophora > Karyorelictea > Loxodida > Loxodidae > Loxodes > Loxodes magnus. The sequence goes on from CAMPDV010001161.1 coordinate 97,294, forward strand.
AAATACTTATTACTTCTCAAAGCATACTCCTTAAAACTGAAATTCTATTTTCTTTTCTTACTTTACTTCTTCACTTTTCAAAATACTTAGTACTTCTCAAAGCATACTCACTTAAAACTGAAATTCTATCTTCTTTTCTTACTTTACTTCTTCACTTTTCTAAATACTTATTACTTCACAAAGCATACTCACTTAAACTGAAATTCTATCTTCTTTTCTTACTTTACTTCTTCACTTTTATAAATACTTATTACTTCTCAAAGCATACTCACTTAAACTGAAATTCTATCTTCTTTCTTTACTTTAATTCTTTTCTTTTTTAAATACTTATTACTTCTCAAAGCATACTCCTTAAAACTGAAATTCTATCTTCTTTTCTTACTTTACTTCTTCACTCTTCTAAATACTTATTACTTATAAAAGCATACTCCTTAAAACTGAAATTCTATCTTCTTTTCTTACTTTACTTCTTCACTTTTCAAAATACTTATTACTTCTCAAAGCATACTCCTTAAAACTGAAACTCTATCTTCTTTCTTTACTTTATTTCTTCGCTTTTCTACATACTTATTACTTCTCAAAGCATACTCCTTAAAACTGAAACTCTATCTTCTTTTCTTACTTTACTTCTTCACTTTTCAAAATACTTATTACTTCTCAAAGCATACTCCTTAAAACTGAAATTCTATCTTCTTTTCTTACTTTACTTCTTCGCTTTTCTACATACTTATTACTTCTCAAAGCATACTCCTTAAAACTGAAATTCTATCTTCTTTCTTTACTTTAATTCTTCACTTTTCAAAATACTTATTACTTCTCAAAGCATACTCCTTAAAACTGAAATTCTATCTTCTTTTCACACTTTACTTCTTTTCTTTTTTAAATACTTATTACTTCTCAAAGCATACTCCTTAAAACTGAAATTCTATTTTCTTTCTTTACTTTAATTCTTCACTTTTCAAAATACTTATTACTTCTCAAAGCATACTCCTTAAAACTGAAATTCTATCTTCTTTCTTTACTTTACTTCTTCGCTTTTCTACATACTTATTACTTCTCAAAGCATACTCCTTAAAACTGAAATTCTATCTTCTTTCTTTACTTTACTTCTTCACTTTTCAAAATACTTATTACTTCTCAAAGCATACTCCTTAAAACTGAAATTCTATCTTCTTTCTTTACTTTATTTCTTCACTTTTCTAAATACTTATTACTTCTCAAAGCATACTCCTTAAAACTGAAATTCTATCTTCTTTTCTTACTTTACTTCTTCACTTTTCAAAATACTTATTACTTCTCAAAGCATACTCCTTAAAACTGAAACTCTATCTTCTTTCTTTACTTTATTTCTTCGCTTTTCTACATACTTATTACTTCTCAAAGCATACTCCTTAAAACTGAAACTCTATCTTCTTTTCTTACTTTACTTCTTCACTTTTCTAAATACTTATTACTTCTCAAAGCATACTCCTTAAAACTGAAATTCTATCTTCTTTCTTTACTTTACTTCTTCGCTTTTCTACATACTTATTACTTCTCAAAGCATACTCCTTAAAACTGAAACTCTATCTTCTTTCTTTACTTTATTTCTTCGCTTTTCTACATACTTATTACTTCTCAAAGCATACTCCTTAAAACTGAAATTCTATCTTCTTTCTTTACTTTATTTCTTCACTTTTCTAAATACTTATTACTTCTCAAAGCATACTCCTTAAAACTGAAATTCTATCTTCTTTCTTTACTTTAATTCTTTTCTTTTTTAAATACTTATTACTTCTCAAAGCATACTCCTTAAAACTGAAATTCTATTTTCTTTTCACACTTTACTTCTTCACTTTTCTAAATACTTATTACTTCTCAAAGCATACTCCTTAAAACTGAAATTCTATCTTCTTTTCTTACTTTATTTCTTCACTTTTCAAAATACTTATTACTTCTCAAAGCATACTCCTTAAAACTGAAACTCTATCTTCTTTTCTTACTTTACTTCTTCACTTTTCAAAATACTTATTACTTCTCAAAGCATACTCCTTAAAACTGAAACTCTATCTTCTTTCTTTACTTTATTTCTTCACTTTTCTAAATACTTATTACTTCTCAAAGCATACTCCTTAAAACTGAAATTCTATCTTCTTTCTTTACTTTAATTCTTTTCTTTTTTAAATACTTATTACTTCTCAAAGCATACTCCTTAAAACTGAAATTCTATCTTCTTTTCTTACTTTACTTCTTCACTCTTCTAAATACTTATTACTTATAAAAGCATACTCCTTAAAACTGAAATTCTATCTTCTTTTCTTACTTTACTTCTTCACTTTTCAAAATACTTATTACTTCTCAAAGCATACTCCTTAAAACTGAAACTCTATCTTCTTTCTTTACTTTATTTCTTCGCTTTTCTACATACTTATTACTTCTCAAAGCATACTCCTTAAAACTGAAACTCTATCTTCTTTTCTTACTTTACTTCTTCACTTTTCAAAATACTTATTACTTCTCAAAGCATACTCCTTAAAACTGAAATTCTATCTTCTTTTCTTACTTTACTTCTTCGCTTTTCTACATACTTATTACTTCTCAAAGCATACTCCTTAAAACTGAAATTCTATCTTCTTTCTTTACTTTAATTCTTCACTTTTCAAAATACTTATTACTTCTCAAAGCATACTCCTTAAAACTGAAATTCTATCTTCTTTTCACACTTTACTTCTTTTCTTTTTTAAATACTTATTACTTCTCAAAGCATACTCCTTAAAACTGAAATTCTATTTTCTTTTCTTACTTTACTTCTTCACTTTTCAAAATACTTATTACTTCTCAAAGCATACTCCTTAAAACTGAAATTCTATCTTCTTTTCTTACTTTACTTCTTCACTTTTATAAATACTTATTACTTCTCAAAGCATACTCACTTAAACTGAAATTCTATCTTCTTTCTTTACTTTAATTCTTTTCTTTTTTAAATACTTATTACTTCTCAAAGCATACTCCTTAAAACTGAAATTCTATCTTCTTTCTTTACTTTAATTCTTTTCTTTTTTAAATACTTATTACTTCTCAAAGCATACTCCTTAAAACTGAAATTCTATCTTCTTTTCTTACTTTACTTCTTCACTCTTCTAAATACTTATTACTTATAAAAGCATACTCCTTAAAACTGAAATTCTATCTTCTTTTCTTACTTTACTTCTTCACTTTTCAAAATACTTATTACTTCTCAAAGCATACTCCTTAAAACTGAAACTCTATCTTCTTTCTTTACTTTATTTCTTCGCTTTTCTACATACTTATTACTTCTCAAAGCATACTCCTTAAAACTGAAACTCTATCTTCTTTTCTTACTTTACTTCTTCACTTTTCAAAATACTTATTACTTCTCAAAGCATACTCCTTAAAACTGAAATTCTATCTTCTTTTCTTACTTTACTTCTTCGCTTTTCTACATACTTATTACTTCTCAAAGCATACTCCTTAAAACTGAAATTCTATCTTCTTTCTTTACTTTAATTCTTCACTTTTCAAAATACTTATTACTTCTCAAAGCATACTCCTTAAAACTGAAATTCTATCTTCTTTTCACACTTTACTTCTTTTCTTTTTTAAATACTTATTACTTCTCAAAGCATACTCCTTAAAACTGAAATTCTATTTTCTTTCTTTACTTTAATTCTTCACTTTTCAAAATACTTATTACTTCTCAAAGCATACTCCTTAAAACTGAAATTCTATCTTCTTTCTTTACTTTACTTCTTCGCTTTTCTACATACTTATTACTTCTCAAAGCATACTCCTTAAAACTGAAATTCTATCTTCTTTCTTTACTTTACTTCTTCACTTTTCAAAATACTTATTACTTCTCAAAGCATACTCCTTAAAACTGAAATTCTATCTTCTTTTCACACTTTACTTCTTCACTTTTCTAAATACTTATTACTTCTCAAAGCATACTCCTTAAAACTGAAATTCTATCTTCTTGTCACACTTTACTTCTTCACTTTTCAAAATACTTATTACTTCTCAAAGCATACTCCTTAAAACTGAAACTCTATCTTCTTTTCACACTTTACTTCTTTTCTTTTTTAAATACTTATTACTTCTCAAAGCATACTCCTTAAAACTGAAATTCTATCTTCTTTTCACACTTTACTTCTTCACTTTTCTAAATACTTATTACTTCTCAAAGCATACTCCTTAAAACTGAAATTCTATCTTCTTTCTTTACTTTAATTCTTCACTTTTCAAAATACTTATTACTTCTCAAAGCATACTCCTTAAAACTGAAATTCTATCTTCTTTTCACACTTTACTTCTTTTCTTTTTTAAATACTTATTACTTCTCAAAGCATACTCACTTAAACTGAAATTCTATCTTCTTTTCTTACTTTACTTCTTCGCTTTTCTACATACTTATTACTTCTCAAAGCATACTCCTTAAAACTGAAATTCTATCTTCTTTCTTTACTTTAATTCTTCACTTTTCAAAATACTTATTACTTCTCAAAGCATACTCCTTAAAACTGAAATTCTATCTTCTTTTCACACTTTACTTCTTTTCTTTTTTAAATACTTATTACTTCTCAAAGCATACTCCTTAAAACTGAAATTCTATTTTCTTTCTTTACTTTAATTCTTCACTTTTCAAAATACTTATTACTTCTCAAAGCATACTCCTTAAAACTGAAATTCTATCTTCTTTCTTTACTTTACTTCTTCGCTTTTCTACATACTTATTACTTCTCAAAGCATACTCCTTAAAACTGAAATTCTATCTTCTTTCTTTACTTTACTTCTTCACTTTTCAAAATACTTATTACTTCTCAAAGCATACTCCTTAAAACTGAAATTCTATCTTCTTTTCACACTTTACTTCTTCACTTTTCTAAATACTTATTACTTCTCAAAGCATACTCCTTAAAACTGAAATTCTATCTTCTTGTCACACTTTACTTCTTCACTTTTCAAAATACTTATTACTTCTCAAAGCATACTCCTTAAAACTGAAACTCTATCTTCTTTCTTTACTTTATTTCTTCGCTTTTCTACATACTTATTACTTCTCAAAGCATACTCCTTAAAACTGAAATTCTATTTTCTTTTCACACTTTACTTCTTCACTTTTCTAAATACTTATTACTTCTCAAAGCATACTCCTTAAAACTGAAATTCTATCTTCTTTCTTTACTTTAATTCTTCACTTTTCAAAATACTTATTACTTCTCAAAGCATACTCCTTAAAACTGAAATTCTATCTTCTTTTCACACTTTACTTCTTTTCTTTTTTAAATACTTATTACTTCTCAAAGCATACTCACTTAAACTGAAATTCTATCTTCTTTTCTTACTTTACTTCTTCACTTTTCTAAATACTTATTACTTATAAAAGCATACTCCTTAAAACTGAAATTCTATCTTCTTTTCTTACTTTACTTCTTCACTTTTCAAAATACTTATTACTTCTCAAAGCATACTCCTTAAAACTGAAACTCTATCTTCTTTCTTTACTTTATTTCTTCGCTTTTCTACATACTTATTACTTCTCAAAGCATACTCCTTAAAACTGAAATTCTATCTTCTTTCTTTACTTTACTTCTTTTCTTTTTTAAATACTTATTACTTATAAAAGCATACTCCTTAAAACTGAAATTCTATCTTCTTTCTTTACTTTAATTCTTCACTTTTCAAAATACTTATTACTTCTCAAAGCATACTCCTTAAAACTGAAATTCTATCTTCTTTCTTTACTTTATTTCTTCACTTTTCTAAATACTTATTACTTCTCAAAGCATACTCCTTAAAACTGAAATTCTATCTTCTTGTCACACTTTACTTCTTCACTTTTCAAAATACTTATTACTTCTCAAAGCATACTCCTTAAAACTGAAATTCTATCTTCTTTTCTTACTTTATTTCTTCACTTTTCTTAATACTTATTACTTCTCAAAGCATACTCCTTAAAACTGAAATTCTATTTTCTTTTCTTACTTTACTTCTTCACTTTTCTAAATACTTAGTACTTCTCAAAGCATACTCCTTAAAACTGAAATTCTATCTTCTTTTCTTACTTTATTTCTTCACTTTTCTAAATACTTATTACTTCTCAAAGCATACTCCTTAAAACTGAAATTCTATCTTCTTTCTTTACTTTAATTCCTCACTTTTCAAAATACTTATTACTTCTCAAAGCATACTCCTTAAAACTGAAATTCTATCTTCTTTCTTTACTTTATTTCTTCGCTTTTCTACATACTTATTACTTCTCAAAGCATACTCCTTAAAACTGAAATTCTATCTTCTTTTCTTACTTTACTTCTTCACTTTTCTAAATACTTATTACTTATAAAAGCATACTCCTTAAAACTGAAATTCTATCTTCTTTCTTTACTTTAATTCTTCACTTTTCTTAATACTTATTACTTCTCAAAGCATACTCCTTAAAACTGAAATTCTATCTTCTTTTCTTACTTTACTTCTTCACTTTTCAAAATACTTATTACTTCTTTAAGCATACTCCGTAAAACTGAAATTCTATCTTCTTTTCTTACTTTACTTCTTCACTTTTCAAAATACTTATTACTTCTCAAAGCATGCTCCTTAAAACTGAAATTCTATCTTCTTTCTTTACTTTACTTCTTCACTTTTCAAAATACTTATTACTTCTCAAAGCATACTCCTTAAAACTGAAACTCTATCTTCTTTCTTTACTTTACTTCTTCACTTTTCTAAATACTTATTACTTATAAAAGCATACTCCTTAAAACTGAAATTCTATCTTCTTTTCTTACTTTACTTCTTCACTTTTCAAAATACTTATTACTTCTCAAAGCATACTCCTTAAAACTGAAATTCTATCTTCTTTCTTTACTTTATTTCTTCACTTTTCAAAATACTTATTACTTCTCAAAGCATACTCCTTAAAACTGAAATTCTATCTTCTTTCTTTACTTTATTTCTTCACTTTTCTAAATACTTATTACTTCTCAAAGCATACTCCTTAAAACTGAAATTCTATCTTCTTTCTTTACTTTAATTCTTCACTTTTCAAAATACTTATTACTTCTCAAAGCATACTCCTTAAAACTGAAATTCTATCTTCTTTTCTTACTTTACTTCTTCACTCTTCTAAATACTTATTACTTCTCAAAGCATACTCCTTAAAACTGAAATTCTATCTTCTTGTCACACTTTACTTCTTCACTTTTCTACATACTTATTACTTCTCAAAGCATACTCCTTAAAACTGAAATTCTATCTTCTTTTCTTACTTTACTTCTTCACTTTTCAAAATACTTATTACTTCTCAAAGCATACTCCTTAAAACTGAAACTCTATCTTCTTTCTTTACTTTAATTCTTCACTTTTCAAAATACTTATTACTTCTCAAAGCATACTCCTTAAAACTGAAATTCTATCTTCTTTCTTTACTTTAATTCTTCACTTTTCAAAATACTTATTACTTCTCAAAGCATACTCCTTAAAACTGAAATTCTATCTTCTTTCTTTACTTTAATTCTTCACTTTTCTAAATACTTATTACTTCTCAAAGCATACTACTTAAAACTGAAATTCTATCTTCTTTTCTTACTTTACTTCTTCACTTTTCTAAATACTTATTACTTATAAAAGCATACTCCTTAAAACTGAAATTCTATCTTCTTTCTTTACTTTAATTCTTCACTTTTCTTAATACTTATTACTTCTCAAAGCATACTCCTTAAAACTGAAATTCTATCTTCTTTTCTTACTTTACTTCTTCACTTTTCAAAATACTTATTACTTCTTTAAGCATACTCCTTAAAACTGAAATTCTATCTTCTTTTCTTACTTTACATCTTCACTTTTATAAATACTTATTACCTCTCAAAGCATAATTCTTAAAACTGAAATTCTATATTCTTTTCTTACTTTTCTTCTTCACTTTTCTATATACTTATTACTTCAAAAAGCATACTCACTTAAACTGAAATTCTATCTTCTTTTCACACTTTACTTCTTCACTTTTCTAAATACTTATTACTTCTCAAAGCATACTCCTTAAAACTGAAATTCTATCTTCTTTCTTTACTTTAATTCTTCACTTTTCTTAATACTTATTACTTCTCAAAGCATACTCCTTAAAACTGAAACTCTATCTTCTTTCTTTACTTTATTTCTTCGCTTTTCTACATACTTATTACTTCTCAAAGCATACTCCTTAAAACTGAAATTCTATTTTCTTTTCACACTTTACTTCTTCACTTTTCTAAATACTTATTACTTCTCAAAGCATACTCCTTAAAACTGAAATTCTATCTTCTTTCTTTACTTTAATTCTTCACTTTTCTTAATACTTATTACTTCTCAAAGCATACTCCTTAAAACTGAAATTCTATCTTCTTTTCTTACTTTACTTCTTCACTTTTCTAAATACTTATTACTTCTCAAAGCATACTCCTTAAAACTGAAATTCTATCTTCTTGTCACACTTTACTTCTTCACTTTTCAAAATACTTATTACTTCTCAAAGCATACTCCTTAAAACTGAAATTCTATCTTCTTTCTTTACTTTACTTCTTCACTTTTCAAAATACTTATTACTTCTCAAAGCATACTCCTTAAAACTGAAATTCTATTTTCTTTTCACACTTTACTTCTTCACTTTTCTAAATACTTATTACTTCTCAAAGCATACTCCTTAAAACTGAAATTCTATCTTCTTTTCTTACTTTACATCTTCACTTTTATAAATACTTATTACCTCTCAAAGCATAATTCTTAAAACTGAAATTCTATCTTCTTTTCTTACTTTTCTTCTTCACTTTTCTATATACTTATTACTTCAAAAAGCATACTCACTTAAACTGAAATTCTATCTTCTTTTCTTACTTTACTTCTTCACTTTTCTAAATACTTATTACTTCTCAAAGCATACTCCTTAAAACTGAAATTCTATCTTCTTTTCTTACTTTACTTCTTCACTTTTCAAAATACTTATTACTTCTCAAAGCATACTCCTTAAAACTAAAACTCTATCTTCTTTCTTTACTTTATTTCTTCGCTTTTCTACATACTTATTACTTCTCAAAGCATACTCCTTAAAACTGAAATTCTATTTTCTTTTCACACTTTACTTCTTCACTTTTCTAAATACTTATTACTTCTCAAAGCATACTCCTTAAAACTGAAATTCTATCTTCTTTCTTTACTTTAATTCTTCACTTTTCTTAATACTTATTACTTCTCAAAGCATACTCCTTAAAACTGAAATTCTATCTTCTTTTCTTACTTTATTTCTTCGCTTTTCTAAATACTTATTACTTCTCAAAGCATACTCCTTAAAACTGAAATTCTATCTTCTTTTCTTACTTTACTTCTTCACTTTTCAAAATACTTATTACTTCTCAAAGCATACTCCTTAAAACTGAAACTCTATCTTCTTTCTTTACTTTATTTCTTCGCTTTTCTACATACTTATTACTTCTCAAAGCATACTCCTTAAAACTGAAATTCTATCTTCTTTTCACACTTTACTTCTTTTCTTTTTTTAATACTTATTACTTCTCAAAGCATACTCCTTAAAACTGAAATTCTATCTTCTTTTCTTACTTTAATTCTTCACTTTTCAAAATACTTATTACTTCTCAAAGCATACTCCTTAAAACTGAAATTCTATTTTCTTTTCTTACTTTACTTCTTCACTCTTCTAAATACTTATTACTTCTCAAAGCATACTCCTTAAAACTGAAATTCTATCTTCTTGTCACACTTTACTTCTTCACTTTTCAAAATACTTATTACTTCTCAAAGCATACTCCTTAAAACTGAAACTCTATCTTCTTTTCTTACTTTATTTCTTCGCTTTTCTACATACTTATTACTTCTCAAAGCATACTCCTTAAAACTGAAATTCTATTTTCTTTTCACACTTTACTTCTTCACTTTTCTAAATACTTATTACTTCTCAAAGCATACTCCTTAAAACTGAAACTCTATCTTCTTTTCTTACTTTAATTCTTCGCTTTTCTACATACTTATTACTTCTCAAAGCATACTCCTTAAAACTGAAATTCTATCTTCTTTTCTTACTTTACTTCTTCACTCTTCTAAATACTTATTACTTATAAAAGCATACTCCTTAAAACTGAAATTCTATCTTCTTTTCTTACTTTACTTCTTCGCTTTTCTACATACTTATTACTTCTCAAAGCATACTCCTTAAAACTGAAACTCTATCTTCTTTTCACACTTTACTTCTTCACTTTTCTAAATACTTATTACTTCTCAAAGCATACTCCTTAAAACTGAAATTCTATCTTCTTTCTTTACTTTACTTCTTCACTTTTCAAAATACTTATTACTTCTCAAAGCATACTCCTTAAAACTGAAACTCTATCTTCTTTTCTTACTTTACTTCTTCACTTTTCAAAATACTTATTACTTCTCAAAGCATACTCCTTAAAACTGAAACTCTATCTTCTTTCTTTACTTTATTTCTTCGCTTTTCTAAATACTTATTACTTCTCAAAGCATACTCCTTAAAACTGAAATTCTATCTTCTTTCTTTACTTTACTTCTTCACTTTTCTAAATACTTATTACTTCTCAAAGCATACTCCTTAAAACTGAAACTCTATCTTCTTTCTTTACTTTATTTCTTCGCTTTTCTACATACTTATTACTTCTCAAAGCATACTCCTTAAAACTGAAACTCTATCTTCTTTTCTTACTTTATTTCTTCGCTTTTCTACATACTTATTACTTCTCAAAGCATACTCCTTAAAACTGAAATTCTATTTTCTTTTCACACTTTACTTCTTCACTTTTCTAAATACTTATTACTTCTCAAAGCATACTCCTTAAAACTGAAACTCTATCTTCTTTCTTTACTTTATTTCTTCGCTTTTCTACATACTTATTACTTCTCAAAGCATACTCCTTAAAACTGAAATTCTATCTTCTTGTCACACTTTACTTCTTTTCTTTTCTACATACTTATTACTTCTCAAAGCATACTCCTTAAAACTGAAATTCTATTTTCTTTCTTTACTTTATTTCTTCGCTTTTCTACATACTTATTACTTCTCAAAGCATACTCCTTAAAACTGAAATTCTATTTTCTTTTCACACTTTACTTCTTCACTTTTCTAAATACTTATTACTTCTCAAAGCATACTCCTTAAAACTGAAATTCTATCTTCTTTCTTTACTTTAATTCTTCACTTTTCAAAATACTTATTACTTCTCAAAGCATACTCCTTAAAACTGAAATTCTATCTTCTTTTCACACTTTACTTCTTCACTTTTCTAAATACTTATTACTTCTCAAAGCATACTCCTTAAAACTGAAATTCTATCTTCTTTCTTTACTTTAATTCTTCACTTTTCTACATACTTATTACTTCTCAAAGCATACTCCTTAAAACTGAAATTCTATCTTCTTTCTTTACTTTACTTCTTCACTTTTCAAAATACTTATTACTTCTCAAAGCATACTCCTTAAAACTGAAATTCTATCTTCTTTCTTTACTTTACTTCTTCACTTTTCAAAATACTTATTACTTCTCAAAGCATACTCCTTAAAACTGAAACTCTATCTTCTTTTCTTACTTTACTTCTTCACTTTTCAAAATACTTATTACTTCTCAAAGCATACTCCTTAAAACTGAAACTCTATCTTCTTTCTTTACTTTATTTCTTCGCTTTTCTACATACTTATTACTTCTCAAAGCATACTCCTTAAAACTGAAACTCTATCTTCTTTCTTTACTTTACTTCTTCACTTTTCTAAATACTTATTACTTCTCAAAGCATACTCCTTAAAACTGAAACTCTATCTTCTTTCTTTACTTTATTTCTTCGCTTTTCTACATACTTATTACTTCTCAAAGCATACTCCTTAAAACTGAAACTCTATCTTCTTTTCTTACTTTATTTCTTCGCTTTTCTACATACTTATTACTTCTCAAAGCATACTCCTTAAAACTGAAATTCTATTTTCTTTTCACACTTTACTTCTTCACTTTTCTAAATACTTATTACTTCTCAAAGCATACTCCTTAAAACTGAAACTCTATCTTCTTTCTTTACTTTATTTCTTCGCTTTTCTACATACTTATTACTTCTCAAAGCATACTCCTTAAAACTGAAATTCTATCTTCTTGTCACACTTTACTTCTTTTCTTTTCTACATACTTATTACTTCTCAAAGCATACTCCTTAAAACTGAAATTCTATTTTCTTTCTTTACTTTATTTCTTCGCTTTTCTACATACTTATTACTTCTCAAAGCATACTCCTTAAAACTGAAACTCTATCTTCTTTTCTTACTTTATTTCTTCGCTTTTCTACATACTTATTACTTCTCAAAGCATACTCCTTAAAACTGAAATTCTATTTTCTTTTCACACTTTACTTCTTCACTTTTCTAAATACTTATTACTTCTCAAAGCATACTCCTTAAAACTGAAACTCTATCTTCTTTCTTTACTTTATTTCTTCGCTTTTCTACATACTTATTACTTCTCAAAGCATACTCCTTAAAACTGAAATTCTATCTTCTTTTCACACTTTACTTCTTTTCTTTTCTACATACTTATTACTTCTCAAAGCATACTCCTTAAAACTGAAATTCTATTTTCTTTCTTTACTTTATTTCTTCGCTTTTCTACATACTTATTACTTCTCAAAGCATACTCCTTAAAACTGAAATTCTATTTTCTTTTCACACTTTACTTCTTCACTTTTCTACATACTTATTACTTCTCAAAGCATACTCCTTAAAACTGAAATTCTATCTTCTTTCTTTACTTTAATTCTTCACTTTTCAAAATACTTATTACTTCTCAAAGCATACTCCTTAAAACTGAAATTCTATCTTCTTTTCACACTTTACTTCTTTTCTTTTCTACATACTTATTACTTCTCAAAGCATACTCCTTAAAACTGAAATTCTATCTTCTTTCTTTATTTTAATTCTTCACTTTTCAAAATACTTATTACTTCTCAAAGCATACTCCTTAAAACTGAAATTCTATCTTCTTTTCTTACTTTACTTCTTCACTTTTCAAAATACTTATTACTTCTCAAAGCATACTCCTTAAAACTGAAACTCTATCTTCTTTCTTTACTTTATTTCTTCACTTTTCTTAATACTTATTACTTCTCAAAGCATACTCCTTAAAACTGAAATTCTATCTTCTTTCTTTACTTTAATTCTTCACTTTTCAAAATACTTATTACTTCTCAAAGCATACTACTTAAAACTGAAATTCTATCTTCTTTTCTTACTTTACTTCTTCACTTTTCTAAATACTTATTACTTCTCGAAGCATACTCCTTAAAACTGAAACTCTATCTTCTTGTCACACTTTAATTCTTCACTTTTCTAAATACTTATTACTTCTCAAAGCATACTCCTTAAAACTGAAATTCTATCTTCTTTTCTTACTTTACTTCTTCACTCTTCTAAATACTTATTACTTATAAAAGCATACTCCTTAAAACTGAAATTCTATCTTCTTTTCTTACTTTACTTCTTCGCTTTTCTACATACTTATTACTTCTCAAAGCATACTCCTTAAAACTGAAATTCTATTTTCTTTTCACACTTTACTTCTTCACTTTTCTAAATACTTATTACTTCTCAAAGCATACTCCTTAAAACTGAAATTCTATCTTCTTTCTTTACTTTAATTCTTCACTTTTCAAAATACTTATTACTTCTCAAAGCATACTCCTTAAAACTGAAATTCTATCTTCTTTTCACACTTTACTTCTTCACTTTTCAAAATACTTATTACTTCTCAAAGCATACTCCTTAAAACTGAAATTCTATCTTCTTTCTTTACTTTATTTCTTCGCTTTTTTACATACTTATTACTTCTCAAAGCATACTCCTTAAAACTGAAATTCTATCTTCTTTTCTTACTTTACTTCTTCGCTTTTCTACATACTTATTACTTCTCAAAGCATACTCCTTAAAACTGAAACTCTATCTTCTTTCTTTACTTTATTTCTTCGCTTTTCTACATACTTATTACTTCTCAAAGCATACTCCTTAAAACTGAAATTCTATTTTCTTTTCACACTTTACTTCTTCACTTTTCTAAATACTTATTACTTCTCAAAGCATACTCCTTAAAACTGAAATTCTATCTTCTTTCTTTACTTTATTTCTTCACTTTTCTAAATACTTATTACTTCTCAAAGCATACTCCTTAAAACTGAAATTCTATCTTCTTGTCACACTTTACTTCTTCACTTTTCAAAATACTTATTACTTCTCAAAGCATACTCCTTAAAACTGAAATTCTATCTTCTTTTCTTACTTTACTTCTTCACTTTTCAAAATACTTATTACTTCTCAAAGCATACTCCTTAAAACTGAAACTCTATCTTCTTTCTTTACTTTATTTCTTCGCTTTTCTACATACTTATTACTTCTCAAAGCATACTCCTTAAAACTGAAATTCTATTTTCTTTTCACACTTTACTTCTTCACTTTTCTAAATACTTATTACTTCTCAAAGCATACTCCTTAAAACTGAAACTCTATCTTCTTTCTTTACTTTATTTCTTCGCTTTTCTACATACTTATTACTTCTCAAAGCATACTCACTTAAAACTGAAACTCTATCTTCTTTCTTTACTTTATTTCTTCGCTTTTCTACATACTTATTACTTCTCAAAGCATACTCCTTAAAACTGAAATTCTATTTTCTTTTCACACTTTACTTCTTCACTTTTCTAAATACTTATTACTTCTCAAAGCATACTCCTTAAAACTGAAATTCTATCTTCTTTCTTTACTTTAATTCTTCACTTTTCTTAATACTTATTACTTCTCAAAGCATACTCCTTAAAACTGAAATTCTATCTTCTTTTCTTACTTTACTTCTTCACTTTTCTAAATACTTATTACTTCTCAAAGCATACTCCTTAAAACTGAAATTCTATCTTCTTGTCACACTTTACTTCTTCACTTTTCAAAATACTTATTACTTCTCAAAGCATACTCCTTAAAACTGAAATTCTATCTTCTTTCTTTACTTTACTTCTTCACTTTTCAAAATACTTATTACTTCTCAAAGCATACTCCTTAAAACTGAAATTCTATTTTCTTTTCACACTTTACTTCTTCACTTTTCTAAATACTTATTACTTCTCAAAGCATACTCCTTAAAACTGAAATTCTATCTTCTTTTCTTACTTTACATCTTCACTTTTATAAATACTTATTACCTCTCAAAGCATAATTCTTAAAACTGAAATTCTATCTTCTTTTCTTACTTTTCTTCTTCACTTTTCTATATACTTATTACTTCAAAAAGCATACTCACTTAAACTGAAATTCTATCTTCTTTTCTTACTTTACTTCTTCACTTTTCTAAATACTTATTACTTCTCAAAGCATACTCCTTAAAACTGAAATTCTATCTTCTTTCTTTACTTTAATTCTTCACTTTTCTAAATACTTATTACTTCTCAAAGCATACTCCTTAAAACTGAAATTCTATCTTCTTTCTTTACTTTACTTCTTCACTTTTCAAAATACTTATTACTTCTCAAAGCATACTCCTTAAAACTGAAACTCTATCTTCTTTCTTTACTTTATTTCTTCGCTTTTCTACATACTTATTACTTCTCAAAGCATACTCCTTAAAACTGAAATTCTATTTTCTTTTCTTACTTTACTTCTTCACTTTTCAAAATACTTATTACTTCTCAAAGCATACTCCTTAAAACTGAAACTCTATCTTCTTTCTTTACTTTATTTCTTCGCTTTTCTACATACTTATTACTTCTCAAAGCATACTCCTTAAAACTGAAATTCTATCTTCTTTTCTTACTTTACTTCTTCACTTTTCAAAATACTTATTACTTCTTTAAGCATACTCCTTAAAACTGAAATTCTATCTTCTTTTCTTACTTTACTTCTTCACTTTTCTACATACTTATTACTTCAAAAAGCATACTCCTTAAAACTGAAATTCTATCTTCTTTTCTTACTTTACTTCTTCACTTTTCTAAATACTTATTACTTATAAAAGCATACTCCTTAAAACTGAAATTCTATCTTCTTTCTTTACTTTACTTCTTCACTTTTCTTAATACTTATTACTTCTCAAAGCATACTCCTTAAAACTGAAACTCTATCTTCTTTTCACACTTTTCTTCTTCACTTTTCTAAATACTTATTACTTCTCAAAGCATACTCCTTAAAACTGAAATTCTATCTTCTTTCTTTACTTTATTTCTTCACTTTTCTTAATACTTATTACTTCTCAAAGCATACTCCTTAAAACTGAAATTCTATCTTCTTTCTTTACTTTAATTCTTCACTTTTCTAAATACTTATTACTTCTCAAAGCATACTCCTTAAAACTGAAATTCTATCTTCTTGTCACACTTTACTTCTTCACTTTTCAAAATACTTATTACCTCTCAAAGCATACTCCTTAAAACTGAAATTCTATCTTCTTTTCTTACTTTACTTCTTCACTCTTCTAAATACTTATTACTTCTCAAAGCATACTCCTTAAAACTGAAACTCTATCTTCTTTCTTTACTTTATTTCTTCGCTTTTCTACATACTTATTACTTCTCAAAGCATACTCCTTAAAACTGAAATTCTATTTTCTTTCTTTACTTTAATTCTTCACTTTTCAAAATACTTATTACTTCTCAAAGCATACTCCTTAAAACTGAAATTCTATCTTCTTTTCACACTTTACTTCTTCACTTTTCTAAATATTTATTACTTCTCAAAGCATACTCCTTAAAACTGAAATTCTATCTTCTTTTCTTACTTTACTTCTTCACTTTTCTAAATACTTATTACTTCTCAAAGCATACTCCTTAAAACTGAAATTCTATCTTCTTTTCTTACTTTACTTCTTCACTTTTCAAAATACTTTTTACTTCTTTAAGCATACTCCTTAAAACTGAAATTCTATCTTCTTTTCTTACTTTACATCTTCACTTTTATAAATACTTATTACCTCTCAAAGCATACTCCTTAAAACTGAAATTCTATCTTCTTTTCTTACTTTACTTCTTTACTTTTCTACATACTTATTACTTCAAAAAGCATACTCCTTAAAACTGAAATTCTATCTTCTTTTCTTACTTTACTTCTTCACTTTTCTAAATACTTATTACTTATAAAAGCATACTCCTTAAAACTGAAATTCTATCTTCTTTTCTTACTTTACTTCTTCACTTTTCAAAATACTTATTACTTCTCAAAGCATACTCCTTAAAACTGAAACTCTATCTTCTTTCTTTACTTTATTTCTTCGCTTTTCTACATACTTATTACTTCTCAAAGCATACTCCTTAAAACTGAAATTCTATCTTCTTTCTTTACTTTATTTCTTCACTTTTCTAAATACTTATTACTTCTCAAAGCATACTCACTTAAACTGAAATTCTATCTTCTTTTCTTACTTTACTTCTTCACTTTTCTAAATACTTATTACTTCTCAAAGCATACTCCTTAAAACTGAAATTCTATTTTCTTTTCACACTTTACTTCTTCACTTTTCTAAATACTTATTACTTCTCAAAGCATACTCCTTAAAACTGAAATTCTATCTTCTTTTCTTACTTTACTTCTTCACTTTTCTAAATACTTATTACTTCTTTAAGCATACTCACTTAAAACTGAAATTCTATCTTCTTTTCTTACTTTACTTCTTCACTTTTCTAAATACTTATTACTTCTCGAAGCATACTCTTAAAACTGAAATTCTATCTTCTTTTCTTACTTTACTTCTTCACTTTTCAAAATACTTATTACTTCTCAAAGCATACTCACTTAAAACTGAAATTCTATCTTCTTTTCTTACTTTACTTCTTCACTTTTCTAAATACTTGATACTTCTCAAAGCATACTCACTTAAAACTGAAATTCTATCTTCTTTCTTTACTTTAATTCTTCACTTTTCTTAATACTTATTACTTCTCAAAGCATACTCCTTAAAACTGAAATTCTATCTTCTTTTCACACTTTACTTCTTTTCTTTTTTAAATACTTATTACTTCTCAAAGCATACTCCTTAAAACTGAAATTCTATCTTCTTGTCACACTTTTCTTCTTCACTTTTCTAAATACTTATTACTTCTCAAAGCATACTCCTTAAAACTGAAATTCTATCTTCTTGTCACACTTTACTTCTTCACTTTTCTACATACTTATTACCTCTCAAAGCATACTCCTTAAAACTGAAATTCTATCTTCTTTTCTTACTTTACTTCTTCACTTTTCTACATACTTATTACTTCAAAAAGCATACTCACTTAAACTGAAATTCTATCTTCTTTTCACACTTTTCTTCTTCACTTTTCTAAATACTTATTACTTCTCAAAGCATACTCCTTAAAACTGAAATTCTATCTTCTTTTCTTACTTTACTTCTTCACTTTTCTTAATACTTATTACTTCTCAAAGCATACTCCTTAAAACTGAAATTCTATCTTCTTTTCTTACTTTAATTCTTCACTTTTCTAAATATTTATTACTTCTCAAAGCATACTACTTAAAACTGAAATTCTATCTTCTTTTCTTACTTTACTTCTTCACTTTTCTAAATACTTAGTACTTCTTTAAGCATACTCACTTAAAACTGAAATTCTATCTTCTTTCTTTACTTTACTTCTTCACTCTTCTAAATACTTATTACTTATAAAAGCATACTCCTTAAAACTGAAACTCTATCTTCTTTCTTTACTTTACTTCTTCACTTTTCTAAATACTTATTACTTCTCAAAGCATACTCCTTAAAACTGAAATTCTATCTTCTTTTCTTACTTTATTTCTTCACTTTTCTTAATACTTATTACTTCTCAAAGCATACTCCTTAAAACTGAAACTCTATCTTCTTTTCTTACTTTATTTCTTCACTTTTCAAAATACTTATTACTTCTCAAAGCATACTCCTTAAAACTGAAATTCTATCTTCTTTTCTTGCTTTACTTCTTCACTTTTCTAAATACTTATTACTTCTCAAAGCATACTCCTTTAAAACTGAAATTCTATCTTCTTTTCTTACTTTACTTCTTCACTTTTCTACATACTTATTACTTCAAAAAGCATACTCACTTAAACTGAAATTCTATCTTCTTTTCTTACTTTACTTCTTCACTTTTCAAAATACTTATTACTTCTCAAAGCATACTCCTTAAAACTGAAATTCTATCTTCTTTCTTTACTTTATTTCTTCACTTTTCTAAATACTTATTACTTCTCAAAGCATACTCCTTAAAACTGAAATTCTATCTTCTTGTCACACTTTACTTCTTTACTTTTCAAAATACTTATTACTTCTCAAAGCATACTCCTTAAAACTGAAATTCTATCTTCTTTCTTTACTTTACTTCTTCACTTTTCAAAATACTTATTACTTCTCAAAGCATACTCCTTAAAACTGAAACTCTATCTTCTTTCTTTACTTTACTTCTTCACTTTTCTAAATACTTATTACTTCTCAAAGCATACTCCTTAAAACTGAAATTCTATCTTCTTTTCTTACTTTACTTCTTCACTTTTCAAAATACTTATTACTTCTCAAAGCATACTCCTTAAAACTGAAACTCTATCTTCTTTCTTTACTTTATTTCTTCGCTTTTCTACATACTTATTACTTCTCAAAGCATACTCCTTAAAACTGAAACTCTATCTTCTTTCTTTACTTTACTTCTTCACTTTTCTAAATACTTATTACTTCTCAAAGCATACTCCTTAAAACTGAAATTCTATCTTCTTTCTTTACTTTACTTCTTCACTTTTCAAAATACTTATTACTTCTCAAAGCATACTCCTTAAAACTGAAATTCTATCTTCTTTCTTTACTTTACTTCTTCACTTTTCTAAATACTTATTACTTCTCAAAGCATACTCCTTAAAACTGAAATTCTATCTTCTTTTCTTACTTTACTTCTTCACTTTTCAAAATACTTATTACTTCTCAAAGCATACTCCTTAAAACTGAAACTCTATCTTCTTTTCTTACTTTATTTCTTCGCTTTTCTACATACTTATTACTTCTCAAAGCATACTCCTTAAAACTGAAACTCTATCTTCTTTCTTTACTTTACTTCTTCACTTTTCTAAATACTTATTACTTCTCAAAGCATACTCCTTAAAACTGAAATTCTATCTTCTTTTCTTACTTTACTTCTTCACTTTTCAAAATACTTATTACTTCTCAAAGCATACTCCTTAAAACTGAAACTCTATCTTCTTTCTTTACTTTATTTCTTCGCTTTTCTACATACTTATTACTTCTCAAAGCATACTCCTTAAAACTGAAATTCTATCTTCTTTCTTTACTTTACTTCTTCACTTTTCAAAATACTTATTACTTCTCAAAGCATACTCCTTAAAACTGAAATTCTATCTTCTTTCTTTACTTTACTTCTTCACTTTTCTTAATACTTATTACTTCTCAAAGCATACTCCTTAAAACTGAAATTCTATCTTCTTTCTTTACTTTACTTCTTCACTTTTCAAAATACTTATTACTTCTCAAATCATACTCCTTAAAACTGAAATTCTATTTTCTTTTCACACTTTACTTCTTCACTTTTCAAAATACTTATTACTTCTCAAAGCATACTCCTTAAAACTGAAACTCTATCTTCTTTCTTTACTTTATTTCTTCGCTTTTCAAAATACTTATTACTTCTCAAAGCATACTCCTTAAAACTGAAATTCTATCTTCTTTTCTTGCTTTACTTCTTCACTTTTCAAAATACTTATTACTTCTCAAAGCATACTCCTTAAAACTGAAATTCTATCTTCTTTCTTTACTTTACTTCTTCACTTTTCAAAATACTTATTACTTCTCAAAGCATACTCCTTAAAACTGAAATTCTATCTTCTTTCTTTACTTTATTTCTTCACTTTTCTAAATACTTATTACTTCTCAAAGCATACTCCTTAAAACTGAAATTCTATCTTCTTTTCTTACTTTACTTCTTCACTTTTCAACATACTTATTACTTCTCAAAGCATACTCCTTAAAACTGAAATTCTATCTTCTTTTTCTTACTTTACTTCTTCACTTTTCAAAATACTTATTACTTCTCAAAGCATACTCCTTAAAACTGAAATTCTATCTTCTTTTCACACTTTACTTCTTTTCTTTTTTAAATACTTATTACTTCTCAAAGCATACTCCTTAAAACTGAAATTCTATCTTCTTTTCTTGCTTTACTTCTTCACTTTTCTAAATACTTATTACTTCTCAAAGCATACTCCTTTAAAACTGAAATTCTATCTTCTTTTCTTACTTTATTTCTTCACTTTTCTTAATACTTATTACTTCTCAAAGCATACTCCTTAAAACTGAAATTCTATCTTCTTTTCTTACTTTATTTCTTCACTTTTCTTAATACTTATTACTTCTCAAAGCATACTCCTTAAAACTGAAATTCTATCTTCTTTTCTTGCTTTACTTCTTCACTTTTCTAAATACTTATTACTTCTCAAAGCATACTCCTTTAAAACTGAAATTCTATCTTCTTTACTTACTTTATTTCTTCACTTTTCTTAATACTTATTACTTCTCAAAGCATACTCCTTAAAACTGAAACTCTATCTTCTTTTTCTTACTTTACTTTTTCACTTTTCTAATTACTTATTACTTCTCAAAGCATACTCCTTAAAACTGAAATTCTATTTTCTTTTCACACTTTACTTCTTCACTTTTCAAAATACTTATTACTTCTCAAAGCATACTCCTTAAAACTGAAACTCTATCTTCTTTTCTTACTTTACTTCTTCACTTTTCAAAATACTTATTACTTCTCAAAGCATACTCCTTAAAACTGAAATTATATCTTCTTGTCACACTTTACTTCTTCACTTTTCTAATTACTTATTAATCTCAAAGCATACTCCTTAAAACTGAAATTCTATCTTCTTTCTTTACTTTATTTCTTCACTTTTCTAAATACTTATTACTTCTCAAAGCATACTCCTTAAAACTGAAATTCTATCTTCTTTTCTTACTTTACTTCTTCACTTTTCAACATACTTATTACTTCTCAAAGCATACTCCTTAAAACTGAAATTCTATCTTCTTTTTCTTACTTTACTTCTTCACTTTTCAAAATACTTATTACTTCTCAAAGCATACTCCTTAAAACTGAAATTCTATCTTCTTTTCACACTTTACTTCTTTTCTTTTTTAAATACTTATTACTTCTCAAAGCATACTCCTTAAAACTGAAATTCTATCTTCTTTTCTTGCTTTACTTCTTCACTTTTCTAAATACTTATTACTTCTCAAAGCATACTCCTTTAAAACTGAAATTCTATCTTCTTTTCTTACTTTATTTCTTCACTTTTCTTAATACTTATTACTTCTCAAAGCATACTCCTTAAAACTGAAACTCTATCTTCTTTTTCTTACTTTACTTTTTCACTTTTCTAATTACTTATTACTTCTCAAAGCATACTCCTTAAAACTGAAATTCTATCTTCTTTTCTTACTTTACTTCTTCACTTTTCAAAATACTTATTACTTCTCAAAGCATACTACTTAAAACTGAAATTCTATCTTCTTTTCTTGCTTTACTTCTTCACTTTTCTAAATACTTATTACTTCTCAAAGCATACTCCTTTAAAACTGAAATTCTATCTTCTTTACTTACTTTATTTCTTCACTTTTCTTAATACTTATTACTTCTCAAAGCATACTCCTTAAAACTGAAACTCTATCTTCTTTTTCTTACTTTACTTTTTAACTTTTCTAATTACTTATTACTTCTCAAAGCATACTCCTTAAAACTGAAATTCTATTTTCTTTTCACACTTTACTTCTTCACTTTTCAAAATACTTATTACTTCTCAAAGCATACTCCTTAAAACTGAAACTCTATCTTCTTTTCTTACTTTACTTCTTCACTTTTCAAAATACTTATTACTTCTCAAAGCATACTCCTTAAAACTGAAATTATATCTTCTTGTCACACTTTACTTCTTCACTTTTCTAATTACTTATTAATCTCAAAACATACTCTTTAAAACTGAAATTCTATCTTCTTTTCTTACTTTACTTCTTCACTTTTCAAAATACTTATTACTTCTCAAAGCATACTCACTTAAACTGAAATTCTATCTTCTTTCTTTACTTTATTTCTTCACTTTTCTAAATACTTATTACTTCTCAAAGCATACTCCTTAAAACTGAAATTCTATCTTCTTTTCTTACTTTACTTCTTCACTTTTCAAAATACTTATTACTTCTCAAAGCATACTCCTTAAAACTGAAATTCTATCTTCTTTTCTTACTTTATTTCTTCACTTTTCTTAATACTTATTACTTCTCAAAGCATACTCCTTAAAACTGAAATTCTATCTTCTTTTCTTGCTTTACTTCTTCACTTTTCTAAATACTTATTACTTCTCAAAGCATACTCCTTTAAAACTGAAATTCTATCTTCTTTTCTTACTTTATTTCTTCACTTTTCTTAATACTTATTACTTCTCAAAGCATACTCCTTAAAACTGAAACTCTATCTTCTTTTTCTTACTTTACTTTTTCACTTTTCTAATTACTTATTACTTCTCAAAGCATACTCCTTAAAACTGAAATTCTATCTTCTTTTCTTACTTTACTTCTTCACTTTTCAAAATACTTATTACTTCTCAAAGCATACTCCTTAAAACTGAAATTCTATCTTCTTTTCTTACTTTACTTCTTCACTTTTCAAAATACTTATTACTTCTCAAAGCATGCTCCTTAAAACTGAAATTCTATCTTCTTTCTTTACTTTATTTCTTCACTTTTCTAAATACTTATTACTTCTCAAAGCATACTCCTTAAAACTGAAATTCTATCTTCTTTTCTTACTTTACTTCTTCACTTTTCAAAATACTTATTACTTCTCAAAGCATGCTCCTTAAAACTGAAATTCTATCTTCTTTCTTTACTTTATTTCTTCACTTTTCTAAATACTTATTACTTCTCAAAGCATACTCCTTAAAACTGAAATTCTATCTTCTTTTCTTGCTTTACTTCTTCACTTTTCTAAATACTTATTACTTCTCAAAGCATACTCACTTAAAACTGAAATTCTATCTTCTTTTCTTACTTTACTTCTTCACTTTTCTAAATACTTAGTACTTCTTTAAGCATACTCCTTAAAACTGAAATTCTATCTTCTTGTCACACTTTAATTCTTCACTTTTCAAAATACTTATTACTTCTCAAAGCATACTCCTTAAAACTGAAATTCTATCTTCTTGTCACACTTTACTTCTTCACTTTTCTAATTACTTATTACTCTCAAAACATACTCTTTAAAACTGAAATTCTATCTTCTTTTCTTACTTTACTTCTTCACTTTTCAAAATACTTATTACTTCTCAAAGCATACTCCTTAAAACTGAAATTCTATCTTCTTTCTTTACTTTATTTCTTCACTTTTCTAAATACTTATTACTTCTCAAAGCATACTCCTTAAAACTGAAATTCTATCTTCTTTTCTTACTTTACTTCTTCACTTTTCAACATACTTATTACTTCTCAAAGCATACTCCTTAAAACTGAAATTCTATCTTCTTTTTCTTACTTTACTTCTTCACTTTTCAAAATACTTATTACTTCTCAAAGCATACTCCTTAAAACTGAAATTCTATCTTCTTTTCACACTTTACTTCTTTTCTTTTTTAAATACTTATTACTTCTCAAAGCATACTCCTTAAAACTGAAATTCTATCTTCTTTTCTTGCTTTACTTTTTCACTTTTCTAATTACTTATTACTTCTCAAAGCATACTCCTTTAAAACTGAAATTCTATCTTCTTTTCTTACTTTATTTCTTCACTTTTCTTAATACTTATTACTTCTCAAAGCATACTCCTTAAAACTGAAATTCTATCTTCTTTTCTTACTTTATTTCTTCACTTTTCTTAATACTTATTACTTCTCAAAGCATACTCCTTAAAACTGAAATTCTATCTTCTTTTCTTGCTTTACTTCTTCACTTTTCTAAATACTTATTACTTCTCAAAGCATACTCCTTTAAAACTGAAATTCTATCTTCTTTACTTACTTTATTTCTTCACTTTTCTTAATACTTATTACTTCTCAAAGCATACTCCTTAAAACTGAAACTCTATCTTCTTTTTCTTACTTTACTTTTTCACTTTTCTAATTACTTATTACTTCTCAAAGCATACTCCTTAAAACTGAAATTCTATTTTCTTTTCACACTTTACTTCTTCACTTTTCTAATTACTTATTACTTCTCAAAGCATACTCCTTAAAACTGAAATTCTATCTTCTTGTCACACTTTACTTCTTCACTTTTCTAAATACTTATTACTTCTCAAAGCATACTCCTTAAAACTGAAATTATATCTTCTTGTCACACTTTACTTCTTCACTTTTCTAATTACTTATTACTCTCAAAACATACTCTTTAAAACTGAAATTCTATCTTCTTTTCTTACTTTACTTCTTCACTTTTCAAAATACTTATTACTTCTCAAAGCATACTCCTTAAAACTGAAATTCTATCTTCTTTCTTTACTTTATTTCTTCACTTTTCTAAATACTTATTACTTCTCAAAGCATACTCCTTAAAACTGAAATTCTATCTTCTTTTCTTGCTTTACTTCTTCACTTTTCTAAATACTTATTACTTCTCAAAGCATACTCCTTTAAAACTGAAATTCTATCTTCTTTTCTTACTTTATTTCTTCACTTTTCTTAATACTTATTACTTCTCAAAGCATACTCCTTAAAACTGAAACTCTATCTTCTTTTTCTTACTTTACTTCTTCACTTTTCTAAATACTTATTACTTCTCAAAGCATACTCCTTAAAACTGAAATTCTATCTTCTTTTCTTACTTTATTTCTTCACTTTTCTTAATACTTATTACTTCTCAAAGCATACTCCTTAAAACTGAAACTCTATCTTCTTTTTCTTACTTTACTTTTTCACTTTTCTAATTACTTATTACTTCTCAAAGCATACTCCTTAAAACTGAAATTCTATCTTCTTTTCTTACTTTACTTCTTCACTTTTCTAAATACTTATTACTTCTCAAAGCATACTCCTTAAAATTGAAACTCTATCTACTTTTCTTACTTTACTTCTTCACTTTTCAAAATACTTATTACTTCTCAAAGCATACTCCTTAAAACTGAAATTCTATCTTCTTTTCTTACTTTACTTCTTCACTTTTCAAAATACTTATTACTTCTCAAAGCATGCTCCTTAAAACTGAAATTCTATCTTCTTTCTTTACTTTATTTCTTCACTTTTCTAAATACTTATTACTTCTCAAAGCATACTCCTTAAAACTGAAATTCTATCTTCTTTTCTTACTTTAATTCTTCACTTTTCTTAATACTTATTACTTCTCAAAGCATACTCCTTAAAACTGAAATTCTATCTTCTTTTCACACTTTACTTCTTTTCTTTTTTAAATACTTATTACTTCTCAAAGCATACTCCTTAAAACTGAAATTCTATCTTCTTTTCTTGCTTTACTTCTTCACTTTTCTAAATACTTATTACTTCTCAAAGCATACTCCTTTAAAACTGAAATTCTATCTTCTTTTCTTACTTTACTTCTTCACTTTTCTAAATACTTATTACTTCTCAAAGCATACTCCTTAAAACTGAAATTCTATCTTCTTTCTTTACTTTAATTCTTCACTTTTCAAAATACTTATTACTTCTCAAAGCATACTCCTTAAAACTGAAATTCTATCTTCTTTTCTTACTTTACTTCTTCACTTTTCAAAATAATATTACTTCTCGAAGCATACTCCTTAAAACTGAAATTCTATCATCTTGTTTCACTTTACTTCTTCACTTTTCTAAATACTTAGTACTTCTTTAAGCATACTCCTTAAAACTGAAATTCTATCTTCTTGTCACACTTTAATTCTTCACTTTTCAAAATACTTATTACTTCTCAAAGCATACTCCTTAAAACTGAAACTCTATCTTCTTTTCTTACTTTACTTCTTCACTTTTCTAAATACTTATTACTTCTCGAAGCATACTCCTTAAAACTGAAACTCTATCTTCTTTTTCTTACTTTACTTTTTCACTTTTCTAATTACTTATTACTTCTCAAAGCATACTCCTTAAAACTGAAATTCTATCTTCTTTTCTTACTTTATTTCTTCACTTTTCTAAATACTTATTACTTCTCAAAGCATACTACTTAAAACTGAAATTCTATCTTCTTGTCACACTTTAATTCTTCACTTTTCTAAATACTTATTACTTCTCGAAGCATACTCCTTAAAACTGAAATTCTATCTTCTTTTCTTACTTTAATTCTTCACTTTTCTTAATACTTATTACTTCTTTAAGCATACTCCTTAAAACTGAAATTCTATCTTCTTTTCACACTTTACTTCTTTTCTTTTTTAAATACTTATTACTTCTCAAAGCATACTCCTTAAAACTGAAATTCTATCTTCTTTCTTTACTTTACTTCTTCACTTTTCTAAATACTTATTACTTCTCGAAGCATACTCCTTAAAACTGAAATTCTATCATCTTGTTTCACTTTACTTCTTCACTTTTCTAAATACTTAGTACTTCTTTAAGCATACTCCTTAAAACTGAAATTCTATCTTCTTGTCACACTTTACTTCTTCACTTTTCTAAATACTTATTACTTCTCAAAGCATACTCCTTAAAACTGAAATTCTATCTTCTTTCTTTACTTTAATTCTTCACTTTTCAAAATACTTATTACTTCTCAAAGCATACTCCTTAAAACTGAAACTCTATCTTCTTTTCTTACTTTACTTCTTCACTTTTCTAAATACTTATTACTTCTCAAAGCATACTCCTTAAAACTGAAATTCTATCATCTTGTTTCACTTTACTTCTTCACTTTTCTAAATACTTATTACTTCTCAAAGCATACTCCTTAAAACTGAAATTCTATCTTCTTTTCTTACTTTACTTCTTCACTTTTCTAAATACTTAGTACTTCTTTAAGCATACTCCTTAAAACTGAAATTCTATCTTCTTGTCACACTTTACTTCTTCACTTTTCTAAATACTTATTACTTCAAAAAGCATACTCACTTAAACTGAAATTCTATCTTCTTTTCTTACTTTACTTCTTCACTTTTCAAAATACTTATTACTTCTCGAAGCATACTCCTTAAAACTGAAACTCTATCTTCTTTTTCTTACTTTACTTTTTCACTTTTCTAATTACTTATTACTTCTCAAAGCATACTCCTTAAAACTGAAATTCTATCTTCTTTTCTTACTTTATTTCTTCACTTTTCTAAATACTTATTACTTCTCAAAGCATACTACTTAAAACTGAAATTCTATCTTCTTGTCACACTTTAATTCTTCACTTTTCTAAATACTTATTACTTCTCGAAGCATACTCCTTAAAACTGAAACTCTATCTTCTTTTCTTACTTTAATTCTTCACTTTTCTTAATACTTATTACTTCTTTAAGCATACTCCTTAAAACTGAAATTCTATCTTCTTTTCACACTTTACTTCTTTTCTTTTTTAAATACTTATTACTTCTCAAAGCATACTCCTTAAAACTGAAATTCTATCTTCTTTCTTTACTTTACTTCTTCACTTTTCTAAATACTTATTACTTCTCGAAGCATACTCCTTAAAACTGAAATTCTATCATCTTGTTTCACTTTACTTCTTCACTTTTCTAAATACTTAGTACTTCTTTAAGCATACTCCTTAAAACTGAAATTCTATCTTCTTGTCACACTTTACTTCTTCACTTTTCTAAATACTTATTACTTCTCAAAGCATACTCCTTAAAACTGAAATTCTATCTTCTTTCTTTACTTTAATTCTTCACTTTTCAAAATACTTATTACTTCTCAAAGCATACTCCTTAAAACTGAAACTCTATCTTCTTTTCTTACTTTACTTCTTCACTTTTCTAAATACTTATTACTTCTCAAAGCATACTCCTTAAAACTGAAATTCTATCATCTTGTTTCACTTTACTTCTTCACTTTTCTAAATACTTATTACTTCTCAAAGCATACTCCTTAAAACTGAAATTCTATCTTCTTTTCTTACTTTACTTCTTCACTTTTCTAAATACTTAGTACTTCTTTAAGCATACTCCTTAAAACTGAAATTCTATCTTCTTGTCACACTTTACTTCTTCACTTTTCTAAATACTTATTACTTCTCACTACATACTCCTTAAAACTGAAATTCTATCTTCTTTCTTTACTTTAATTCTTCACTTTTCAAAATACTTATTACTTCTCAAAGCATACTCCTTAAAACTGAAACTCTATCTTCTTTTCTTACTTTACTTCTTCACTTTTCTAAATACTTATTACTTCTCGAAGCATACTCCTTAAAACTGAAACTCTATCTTCTTGTCACACTTTAATTCTTCACTTTTCTAAATACTTATTACTTCTCAAAGCATACTACTTAAAACTGAAATTCTATCTTCTTTTCTTACTTTATTTCTTCACTTTTCTAAATACTTATTACTTCTCAAAGCATACTACTTAAAACTGAAATTCTATCTTCTTGTCACACTTTAATTCTTCACTTTTCTAAATACTTATTACTTCTCGAAGCATACTCCTTAAAACTGAAATTCTATCTTCTTTTCTTACTTTAATTCTTCACTTTTCTAAATACTTATTACTTCTCAAAGCATACTACTTAAAACTGAAATTCTATCTTCTTTTCTTACTTTAATTCTTCACTTTTCTAAATACTTAGTACTTCTCAAAGCATACTACTTAAAACTGAAATTCTATCTTCTTTTCTTACTTTACTTCTTCACTTTTCTAAATACTTAGTACTTCTTTAAGCATACTCCTTAAAACTGAAATTCTATCTTCTTTTCTTACTTTACTTCTTCACTTTTCTAAATACTTATTACTTCTCGAAGCATACTCCTTAAAACTGAAACTCTATCTTCTTGTCACACTTTAATTCTTCACTTTTCTAAATACTTATTACTTCTCAAAGCATACTACTTAAAACTGAAATTCTATCTTCTTTTCTTACTTTATTTCTTCACTTTTCTAAATACTTATTACTTCTCAAAGCATACTACTTAAAACTGAAATTCTATCTTCTTTTCTTGCTTTACTTCTTCACTTTTCTAAATACTTATTACTTCTCAAAGCATACTCCTTTAAAACTGAAATTCTATCTTCTTTTCTTACTTTATTTCTTCACTTTTCTTAATACTTATTACTTCTCAAAGCATACTCCTTAAAACTGAAACTCTATCTTCTTTTCTTACTTTATTTCTTCACTTTTCTAAATACTTGATACCTCTCAAAGCATACTCCTTAAAACTGAAATTCTATCTTCTTTCTTTACTTTACTTCTTCACTTTTCTAAATACTTAGTACTTCTTTAAGCATACTCACTTAAAACTGAAATTCTATCTTCTTTTCTTACTTTACTTCTTCACTTTTCTAAATACTTGATACTTCTCAAAGCATACTCCTTAAAACTGAAATTCTATCTTCTTTTCTTACTTTACTTCTTCACTTTTCTAAATACGTAGTACTTCTTTAAGCATACTCCTTAAAACTGAAATTCTATCTTCTTTCTTTACTTTACTTCTTCACTTTTCTAAATACTTGATACCTCTCAAAGCATACTCCTTAAAACTGAAATTCTATCTTCTTTCTTTACTTTACTTCTTCACTTTTCTAAATACTTATTACTTCTCAAAGCATACTCACTTAAAACTGAAATTCTATCTTCTTTTCTTACTTTACTTCTTCACTTTTCTAAATACTTGATACTTCTCAAAGCATACTCACTTAAAACTGAAATTCTATCTTCTTTTCTTACTTTACTTCTTCACTTTTCTA